>PVJC01011265.1:0-41925 GCA_004026665.1 Murina feae
CGGGACCATTTGTGAAATTAACAACCACATTCTCCTTTGTTTGTACACTGTGTGCTAGCTAGAGCAGATAGGGTGTATCTATGGGAGAGTTAATCATTTCCAGCAGTGGATGGGCTTGATGGCTGAGAAAGTCCTCAGCAGCTCTTCTTCTAAGAGACAACTGCAGAGATGGACTCTTGCCCTCATCACAGTGCCTGGCACAGGGAGCTGCAGTTTCGGTGATTGGGGATATTTAGGGCCACTGCTTGTTGTCCCCTTTACATAGAGTGTCTCAGCAGATATTTTTTTTTATTTATTGCTTAAAGTATTACAAGAAATGATAGATAAGTATTACAACAAATGATAGCTAGATCTCCATTTTTCCCCTTGCCCTTCCCCCCCTCCCACCTAACCCCCAGTTTCTTGTGTCCATTGATTATGCTCCTATGTATGCATGCAAGTCTTTCAGTTGATCTATTAATTTCCCCCCAACCATTCAGCAGCTATTTTTAATGATTGTTGTGGATAATATTCTCATTGTTACTTCAGGGCATTATTTCAGGGCAACTTTGCAGATTTTTGCTTTTCTTACTGGGAGATCAGTCTGGCTCCTTTGTGAATGAGTTTTGAAGAAAGGAAAAAATAACCCTGATGCCGGGAAAGAGAACAGGATTTGACATGTGTAAAGGTGTGTGTGTGAGTGTGTTTGAGTGTGTGTGTGTGTGTGTGTGTGTGTGTGTGTGTACAGTTCTGTCCACCCTCCTTTGAGGGGGATAATCTCTGAGCTAGCCTGTCCTTGGTCCTTGATGTGCCCGTATTTCAACTGCACTCATGCCATAGGTGGCAATGTTATCCCATCTGGAAAAATAATGCAGCTCTCCCAAACCAAATCTTGGTCTATTTTCCATTTAACCAAAATCCACTGCCTTATTATTTCATGTCCCTGACTCCAAATCTCTTCCAAGCTAGAATTTTTATTTCTTGTCCTTTATTGGTGACCTATATGGTTCCTACTCTGTCTCATGCAACCTGGCTTCTCACTTGGCTTGTACAGAGCTCTCCATTGATTGGACAACCCTGATAGCCTCAGGTGACAGTCACATGGCTCCAACTCCAAACCCCTCTGTGTGCACATCCTCCCTCCACACAGAAAAGGAAGGTACATGTGAGGGTTATAAGACTTGAACAAGATAAAGGATACTGAAGCTCCTTAGGAGTAAGAGACCCCAGCCAGATTTGAGGGGAGATCATTGTGAATTTAATCATGACTTATTGAGGGCCCACTGCAGAGAGAACTGAGGTAGGTTCTGTGGGGGATGTTCATCAAGGACTTATTTACAAGTCAAGTCAGAAAGACCAGACGTGACATTGAGGGGTAGATGGCTGCTCCTGGTACAAGGGATCCAAGTCCACAGCGAGAAGCAGCTGGTTCAAAGCCACTCAGACAGAGCAGTGAGAAAGCAGTAGAGAGAAATGCTCCTGACCTTGGGCATAGGAGTCAGCCTTTGTCAGAAGCAGGAGTGTGCCTCCAAGGCACTGCTCAAATGAAAACTGCCAAATGCAGTACCTTCCAGATTCAGTGCAACCACGTGGTAGTTTAGATGATTTCCTTCACTTGTCTTTAAAGTCAGATTAAAATATCAATTTCTGGCCTACTTCCTCCCTTGACTTGTTTTTGTTCTTTTGAATCCATCAAGTCCTCACCCCATCTGGGACTAAACCCAACCAAAACAAAAGTAATCCTGCAACTTCATGTATGTCTTATGCTTTTAATTGCAAGCAATAGAGACCTGACTCAAAGAAACTTAATCTAGAAAGCAGTGTAATAGTTGATGTAACAGGAGGTACAAGTTCAGGTGGCTTTAGATATGGTTGCTTGTTTTAGCAGTTCAATGACATCATTAGAGTTCCGGATTCTTAGTCTATTTTTTTTTTGTTGTTCTGCCTTGCGAGCATCAGGTCTCTCCTAAGCCTGCTCCTGACATCATAGTTATCATCCATCCTGGTTTGCTTTGAATACCCAGTTTATGCCTTAGGCCCTTACATAATTAGTAATATCAACCCCTTTTACCCTCATTAAAAGTATATGGACACCTGTATCATGTTTTTACAGACAGTTCCAAATGGGGTTTCATTATCTTCTTGTTCATTGGGAGAGGGAGGGTGGCTCTCCTATAAAGAACTTACCCATAATACTCCCAGAAAATCTCTTCTCTGTTCTATTTGGTCCAAATTATAGCAGGAGATATGCCATCTGCTGCAGATCAAATAGATCCCATACTAAAGCTAGGATTAAATTCTAAGGTATATGGCTTTGTGGGAATGGGATGGATACCTGAACAACATTGTGGTTCTGTTAGGAAAGAGGAATGGGGAATGCAGAATGGGGCAGCCACAAGCAGAACCCTACATAATGAGCCTTTGACATTGACAATTTCTCACAGTCCTGTGAAATCAAATGCTCTCCTGGCTGTGAGACTAGACAGAATTCCAACTGGACTAAAAGCAACCAGTGCAGAGCAGGGCCAGTTCATATATTAAATCATGGTGTAATACAGTTCACATTAGAAGTCTCTGTTCTATCAAATGGTTAAAACCTTTCTCTTACCCCAAAAAAGGCTCTGAATATTCCTTAGCTTAAAATGCCTTTCTTAAATATAATAATTTTAAAATGTCGTTCTTGCTGGACTGTTCCTCTGAATGTTTTCCATTCTCTTTCTCTAAGCCTAGGTTTGGTTTCAGTCCTCTGTGCTTTAATCATCCTTTGCATTTTTCCAGTATTAACCCTTTTTCATTGTATGTGTTTAAATGCCCACCTGCATTCAGTCACTCAATCATCTAGTAAATATGATTGACCATTACAATTTTTAAAAAGAATTTCTATTTTAAATACATTATTCAACTTCAGTAAAATGTAGACCCCTTAAGAATTTTGTGAAAGCAATGGGCCCTTTTCCCCAAAGACATTCATACCCATGAGCACTAAATTGGCATTATACCTTCAAGGCTTCTAGGAACTCCTAGAGAAATTCACAATGATGCTCATGCAGATCAGATCGGATCAAATCATGTTGGTATGGTCAAGGGTGATGGGCTCAGCCATCAACTTAAGTCACATATGTCTTCTGCAGAGCTCATCAATACCCACTGGTTCAGCTAACATCCAGGGCTTATCGGCTTGCAAATCTAGGTCTTCAACTTAGATTTTGAACTCTAGGCCTGTTCTTACAAATGCCTACTGGACTTCTCTCTGTGATACCCAAGACATACTTTCAACTCAAGATGTACTAACCAGAACTCCCAGGAGCACACATTGATGGTGCACTACCCACATCCTTTGGATGCTACCATTTCTTTCCTTTTTTTTATATTGCTACCATTTCAACATGCTCCACAGATATTGAAGCTGCCAAGCAGTATCTTTTCCCTGTACCTGCAAAAGACTCTGCCAATGCTGGGTGGCAGGTTGAAATTGCCAGAAAATCATCACCCTCTGAGTGAGACAATTCTGAAGTGGGTGTTTTGTATCATGTCCAAGAGTTTGTCTGTAAGATTAACCTCCACTTGCCCATGGTAGTAATTGGCCTTGCTTACATACCCTCTATTGGCTGTCATCCCTCTGTTTCCCTTTCCCACACCCCTACCAGTGTTTCCTTCACCTTGCAAATCAACTTTCTGTATTTGAATCTTCGTTTCAGGATTGGCTTCTGGGGGAACCTATGACATTCATCATTTCCAGCTACAAATCTAATTATCTTCCCAGGAACCTGTATCACTGACCACACCCCCACCCACCTTGTCATATGATTCAGAAAGCCAGGTGTAGAGAAAGCCATCATTATTCCTATTGATTCTATGTCCTTAGTAACACTTGATTCAAGTTTGAACACTTTATCTCTGTTGACACTGCCTTGATTCAACTGGGATCATTGCCACAGTATCTCCTCACCTGGTCTCCATGCTACCAACCTTACCTCTCTCTGATCAGCACTTCACACCCACCATCAGAGTGATCATTCCTCAACCCAAATCTTTCCTGGTAACTCACTACCTTGCTTCAAGTCCTTCAATAACTCCCCATTGACTACAAAAAGCTCCTTTACAGGACAGACCAGGGAATCTCAAATGACCTCTACCTTCCCCTGTGCCCACCCCCACCACTATTCTTCACAGACTACTCTAGCAGCCTCCCAAAATATTTGCAGCCTCCTTTGTATCCAAGCTTTGGTGCCTGCCATTCCCTTCATTTGTAATGGCTTTCCATCACTTTAAAAAACTCCTGTTCATCTCTCAATGCTCAATTCTTGTCATCCTCCATGTGCAATCTTTTCTACTGTCCTCATGCCATTCCCTACCCCTCCCAAGTACAGGGATAGGCCCCTCCTTTGGTGTTCATCTGGCCAATTTTAACTCCTAATGTGCCACATAGTGTCACATTGTATTATTAACACTTTATTTACTGGCCTGCGAGCTCCTTGGGGTCAACAACCTTTCATTAACCATCTCTCTAATCACAGTCCTTAGCTCAGTGACTGCCATACATTAAAAGATGATTATTGGATAAATGAGTGAATGACCCATCTACATGACAAATATGTTGAAAACTAGATTGTGAGGAGGTGCTATATTAGAGAAGCAGAATAGAGATAAAAGAATCAGATCTGAAATAGAAAATGTCTT
Source organism: Murina feae (assembly GCA_004026665.1). NCBI lineage: Eukaryota > Metazoa > Chordata > Mammalia > Chiroptera > Vespertilionidae > Murina > Murina feae. The sequence goes on from PVJC01011265.1 coordinate 4,660, forward strand.
CAGTCCTAATTTTAAATCACAAAATATTAGAATTATGTACTCTAATATGTAATTCTAATTGTTGTTTTCTTCTGTTGGGTATATCCTTTCTTACTTCCATTTTCTTAGTCATCCCTTTAACTGTATGAACACAGTTCTTCCATATTAATGTCTTTATTCTGTCCCAGAACATCTCCTTTACCCCAATCCAGATCTTCTCTTCCTGGACTCCTCTTTTTCTCTTTTCTCTGCAGGGGCAGCCATGATGAAAATACAGAGGGGTGCCACTGTACATTTCTTTGGGAATGGGGGCCATGATACCTGTTTATTATGCATTAATCTGAATCAGTATAGTATTTCCTAAAAACATAAGCACTTCAAAGGGAAGCAAATATGAGTCACAATTGCCAGTGACGTTCAAAAAGGAACCCAGGGTTGTGATGAGGCCAACAAAACAAACAAACTAGTAATTGCTTTCCAGGATATCAATCCCTACCTTTTACACACGTGTTCCTCAACACACACAAAACCTTTATGGATCTTTCATCCATGAACTTGCCCTATTATAATTGCCTAGCTGTGTCTTTAGTTGTATTCAGGCTACATTCTGGTAACTGAGCCCTCACATACCTGATCATAACAGTTATGAGATCCATAGAGGAATTCTCTGGTTGTTGAAGTGGTTGAAGACATTCACAGATAAATATCTCCATAAGTATCATTAGTTACTCACAGTTCATTTAAAACCCAAGAGCTTGGTCAGGCCTGTGTGGCTCAGTGATTAAACATTGACCCATTAACCAGGAGGTCACTGTTGGATTCTCAGTTGGGGCCCATGCCTGGATTGTGGGCTCATTCTCAGTAGCGGGCATGCAGGAGGCAGCCAAGCAATGATTCTCTCTCATCATTGATGTTTCTATCTCTCTCCCTCTCCCTTCCTCTCTGAAATCAATAAAAACATATTTTGAAAAATAGATAATTAAAACCCAAGAGCTTGATTGAAAAAAAGTAGGAACTGGTCCTTTCTGTTGCTCTTCATTATTATCAGTTCTTAAACTTGCACTGTGTGTCTTTCTGCCCTTATATTGATTGGGCACTTCTTAATTTAATTCTTCTTTTTCATAAGAGGAAATTTAGTATTAAGAAATGATATCAATAGGGCTGATTTCTCTGTTAGGGGGCAGTAGGCACAGTGTCTGAGGCCCACAAAGCTTTTACGGGCCCATGGAAATGCTTTAATTTCATTTAAAATCAGAAGAAAAATTGATCTTTTAGGTTGAATAAAATGTTTAAATATATAATATTAATATATTTATCTTTACAACAATGCAATTAAAAATGTTAATTTTTACTTTTTTATGGAGGAAGGGGTCCACAAAGGCAAAGTGTCCACAAAAGTCATAGTGAGGCCCTTTTTTCTATCACATTATGCTCATAACACAACAAGGCTAGAATAGAACCTTTTAAACACAAGTTAAGGTTTCCATATTAATTATAAACTGCCCAAGCTGCTCTCTATATATTTCTGTTTGGCAATCCCACTTCTACAAGAGGTTAAGTCATGGTTACTACTCACAGTATTGGGACAGCTCTCTCCTCTGATTAAAGTCATTTCTGCTCTGCCATTCTCTCAAAAATCTTCATCCTGTTTTGATGAGCATAAAAATAACCTTTATATCTTTAGGGATTAATTAAACCAATGTAGTTACTTCCTTTGCACTGTTAAACCATTTATAGTATTTGGTTTTCTATTTTGTTTTAAAATGATCAATGGTAGTAATGAAACTTATTATTTATATACTGGTTAGGAACCATATGTTAATCATCTCTGTAACTCCAGTTCTTAGCTCAGTGTGTGGCAAATACTAGGTGCTTAATAAATGTTAGATTAATAAATGAATTGCCTCTCAAGCAATTATGTGGAAATGAAATTATGTCCATGGACTAATGTTGTCTTTAATAATCTCACACCTTGTGAGAAGGATCTTCTACATGTATCACATTTGGCATTTTAGAATGTCATCACTGGGTCCTTCCCACTCCTCCCACCTTCATCAGCCAGACACTTCCTCCCTCCGGGGCTCTGTTCTCCCTCCTCTCCATCCTGGGGTCTGGAATGGTCCCTAGCCCGTTGGGAGGTGGCGGAGTCGTGCTCCACCGGCTTTCCCTGGTGTCCCACCTCCCACTCCCACCCAGAGCCCCGGAGCCTCTTCCAGCTGCTAATCCGCGCCGCCTACAGCCACGCCCTCCCCATGGGCTAGATCACCTGTCCCTCCTCTGCCACGGCCTCTTCGGGTACCCTTTCGCCCCCCTCCTGCTCCCCCTCCTCCGCCACCTCCCCCAAGCCCTCCCCTTCCCCGCCTCCTCCCACCCCTTGGTGTATATAGTAAAGCCTGGGCGCTGCACTCAGTCACACACTCGCCCGGACAGAGGCGAACACACGCTCACGCACAATCGGCAGCGGTGGCAGCGACAGCAGCTCGGTGACAGCAGCGACGGGGCTCCCACCGCTACGCACCCCCTTCAGGAGGCGGGCTGCCAGGCCAAATCGGAGAGTTCCCGCACCCGTGACCACCCCGCGGCTTCCTGGAGGCGGCGGCTGCAATAGCGAGGTAGCGGCCGCGGCGCCCCCGTGCGGGCTGGGGTCCCCCCTCGCCCTCCCAGTGCCGACCTGCCTAGGGACGCAGGGGGCGCGCCGGACAGGGAGCGCCTGGCGGGGCCCCGCGCCCGGGGAGGGGCCTGCTGGCGGGGGCAGGTCGGCACCCTGAAGCCCGGGCCAGCGGGCAGGGCCGGGCGGGGGCGGAGGCGGGGAAGCTGGCGGAGGCCGCTGCCCGTGCGGTGCATCTGGGCCCCGCTCCCGCTCCCAGCACCGCACACTTGCCGGCGGGGCCAGGGAGGCGGCGCAGGCCAGCGGGGAGGGGGCCCCCCGAAGTGGGTTTCTGGCCGCCACCAGCGCTGGCACAGGGCGCAGAGGGTGGCGCACGGTGAACTCCGCGCCCGGGCACCGCACGGGGCCGCCTCTGGCTCTGCGGCTCTGCCCCAGTCCAGAAAACTGGCGCCTTCCAGGCCCTTCGAAAGATGGATTCTGTTGACGTATCTGGCGGCCCTGGCGAGCCGGGCGGAAAGTTGGGTTTTGCCAGATCGCGTCGGGCTCGCCTTTGTGACGCTTGGCCAGCCCCTCATCCTCCTGGAGCCGGGTGAGTGTGCTTAGGCGCCCCGGGAGCCCTCTTGTCCCCCGAGTGCTCAGATTCGGGGTGGCCCACACTGGCTCGGGCTTTCTGCCATGTTAAGCATCGGGCAGCGTTCACGCTGCATTTATTTTTTATTTTTTATTTTTGCGTGCGTTTCCGTGGTGCCGTTTGCTGCGGAGGGAGTTGTTGCTTCTTGCCGCGTTGGCTTTTTCAGGGTCAGGTCTGTGCGCTGTGTTTGCTTGTTTGCTGTTTAAATCCCGACTATTGTTCCGGAGAAGCTCCGCCTGGGTGGGGAAATGGCATCCCACCGCGGTTGCCGGCGAGGGGTAGAGATGTTGCCAACCAGCTGCCGCTTTGTGTTTCACTATCGGAAGTCCCTGGAGTAGGTTTGGGGCACGACGGACGGATGGAGAGAGGGATGGGCGTGGAAAAAGAAGGTGGCTTTGGAGAAGCGGATTGTCACCCACCCCGTGGCATGAAGTCAGCCTCCTTTTCTGCCTGCCAAACTTTTATGAATATTCCTTTCGTGGCATGGGGAAGCTTAATGAATCCAGCCCGGTTTTCCAGGGAAAAGCAACCGGGCTTTAACAATGGTTTGAGAACTTAATCAATGAGAAAGGCAGGAGGAGGTGGGGGTGGCGCTGACACCATCTCAGGGATGTGGCTGCTTCTTGCAGAATCAGGTGGGAGAGAGGTAGGCAGGGCAGGGCTCAGCGTCCGGTGGCCGAGTTCTAGGAACTGTCCATAGCTCCTAGCTGTGCCCACAGGAGCCATCCTCCTTCGTGCCCCCACCCCACCATTTGCCCAGAACTCAGCGACTGGGCGTGAACTGCGGCTTGCTGCGGTGCAGCCCGGCCCCCCTCCTCTGGCATTTTTAAGGATGTGTAAATATTTTGCTGAGGATAAGTGACATCAACAGAATGATATTCCGCAGAGCCCGGGTGTGCAGTGATGATAAATAGATACGGCCAAAGTTTTGATAACCGCGGATTTTCATGGCTCGCTCTGTTTCATTAGGGTCTTTGTTTTTGCTGGTTTAGCATTCTCTCTCATCCTGTGGTGTGATCCCTTTATTTAGCTGATTCTTGGAAGCTTCTCCTTAGAACAGAGAGAAAAGCAGCCAGCAGGAAAAAACAAACAAACAATTTTTAGCCTTGCATGCATAGGGCAAGGTTTGCTGTGCTTTTTCCCAGAGAATATTTCTCACCGTTTTCTGGATGCCTCTCTTCCTCTTTTTGAGTCATCAGAATCGTTTGTTGATTGACCAAGAGACTTCTGATAACTTTGAAAATGTGTAGTGATGTGTCTTTGTTGTAGCGGAGGGGTAGCAGTGTTGGAGGAAGATAGTCAGTCGGGAGGAAAGTGGGTGGGAGCCACTCACTAGAGCAGCATTACGCCCTCACCCAGTTTTGTCCTTAGCATTTCTTCTCAAAGGGAAAAATGGGGAGGGGGAGCTGTGCCACCTTCAGAAGCTGGGGGTGGGCTGGAAGGCACAGGTTCATAAGCCTAGTGGCATCCCAATTCCTCTGCTCCTTAGAAGCCCAAAGAGGCCACCTACCCACCACCAGACTCCCCCCCACCTCTCTCTCTCTCTCTCTCTCTCTCTCTCTCTCTCTCACACACACACACACACACACACACACACACACACACACACACACACACTATACTCTGAATGGGCACCCTGACAGGTGCCCACTAGAGGCAACCACAAGGTGCCAGGCACTGTGAGCCAATTCAGACTGGAATTTAGGATACAGACCGCTTTGGTACCAGCAACAATCAGCTATCCAAGGCAGGAGTCCTTTATAATGCAAAGAAACCCCAGACTTCCAGCATTGAGGCTCAGCCCAGGTAAACAAAACCTGCCCGTCTCAGGATTAAAAGAAAGAACAGCTTTCCAGGTGATGCCAGTTGCCAATGAAAACTTGATTGGTGGGCAGTTGGGTAATAACTGTAAAATTAAAAAGTCTTGTAGCCAGAAAACAGCATCTGAGGCAGGGCCTCTGAAAGAGGAAGAAAGAAAAAGAAAAGGATGGGAGGTGTGTGGCCTGGTGCTGCTAGGAGTTCTATAGCATCTGGAAACGGATACAGCACTGGTTACAATGACCTGAAAACTGGATAGGACTAGCCTCCCTCAATCCATTGGACCCAGAATGAAGGTGTTCTGAATGGGGAGATATTCACATACAGTGTGCTGTGACTCTCCAGTCAGAAAATACCAAGTTTCTGTTCTCTGGCTCCTTCTCTAATCTTAGTTTTGGGGGAAGAGGGTAGTGGAGAGAAATAAATTGGGAAAAGAATTGACATTTGTTGTTGCACTGTCTGCCAGACACTTCACATGTGGGAATCCATGATGTGACAGAGGCATTGTTTTACAGATAAGGAATCTGAGGTTCAGAGAAATTTCCTGTCAAATGTCTGATTCCAGGCTTTAGTGGTTACGACGATTTAAATGGGCAACATGTACCTCTACCCCTCCCCCAAATCTCTTATTTATTTATCCCACAAGCCAGAGTCCTCAGCCCCTCCCCACTCCCTCCCCATTCAAAATGGTACCTAAGGGCAAGGGGAGCCTACCAAATACCCAGCCCAGTCACCCAGGGTGTATGTGCCAAGTAGATGGACCCTAAATAATCCCTAACTAATTAAGGTGGAAGGGCTGTGCCTTTTCATCTTGGAATACCAAATACCCAGTTTCTGTTTAATAAGTGAGAGCTGAGTGACTAAATGATGGAGCTGGTAGAGTGAATGGTTTGGGGAGGGAGCTGTAAGTCACTGTCAAGGGAAATGCAGCAGGGAGAAACCTTGAGCTATGAATGTTTGGTTGGGGGCTCTGAGTCCCTGGTGTTATGCTCCGAGTAATTATAAGCTGACAAGTCCACGTGAGACAGGCATTCCCACCTTGTGGATGAGGAAACGGAGACTGAAACTGAGAGGGACCAGAGTGTGAGCAGGTATTTTTAACTCTTAACCATCTTAGATAAACTCTAAATAAAAATGATTTGGGGTCTTGCTATGTAAATTCATTGTCAAAGCTAGTCCCTTATCCCCATTCCAACCAGATGGCATTCTTAACCCCCTATAAATTTTTGGAGTCATTGGGAGAGCAGGAATTTGAATCCATATATGAGATGCTTTTGACTCTGCTGCCTCCCTTATCAGAATCTGAGGGAGACCTCAGAGAATGAGGCTATAGAGAGGAGGAGGAGAGGCTAATTATACTCTCTTCACAAAAGCCTGTGTTGGATTCTGAACTAAGCTTGATTTAGGGATTAGGGTGGCATCCTCACTGTAGAGTTGGCAGCTCTTGTCGTTGGAGAATGCCTCTGATTATCACTTCTCTCTCCTACCTAATTGTCCGCCCAGACACCCATCATCTCATTCTTTCCAGACTCAAGGTGTTCCTTCATGGCTCACAATGTTTTAAAAATATTTTTTATTGATTTCAGAGAGGAAGGGAGAGGGTGAGAGAGATAGAAACATCAATAATGAGAGATAATCATGGATTGGCTGCTTCCTGCATGCCCCCTACAGGAGATCGAGCCTGCAACCCAGGAATCATGTGACCTCCTGGTTCACAGATTGACGCTCAACCACTGAACCACACTGGCCTGGTTCACAATTTTTGATGGGCCCCTTGATCCTATCGCTCCCTTGTGTGTTTAGTTGTTGTTTTTGTTGTTGTTAGTCTTCTCACAAGGATAATTTTTCCATTGATTTTTTTAGAGAGTGGAAGAGAGGGAGGGAGCGGGGGGAGAGAGAGATAAACATCATTGTGAGAGAGACATATCCATTAGTTGCTTCCCACACGCACCCACAAATGCCCCAACCAGGGTTGGAAACAAACCCACAATCCAGGTATGTGCCCTTGACCAGAATCGAACTCAAGACTCTCTGGTCTGCAGGCTTATGCTCTAACCACTGAGCAATGCTAGCCAGGGCAACTCTCCTTTGTTCTAATGGCCACTGATGAGGAAGTGATTTTGGTGGCCATGTTAGTACTTCTGTATTTCTCACATGACCCTCCTTCTCTCTCTAGCCATGAACACATACACAAACACACATGTCTGCTCAGGCACAGACATATATAATTTGATCATGTTTCTGTATCTGCTTCACCAAATTATATTGCAAACTCAGAATTGTTAATGAAAGAACATGCTTGACTTTGGTGATCTTCTGTCCCATCCTCTGCCTTAAATAGATCAGAAGAGCTAAGATGGAGGCAGCTCAACAAGCAGATGTCTTGACTAATTATTATACTCGCTATGCAGGCATGGGCTCTGGGCCTTTCTTACAAACCCACTTTAATCTTCACTTAGAGATAGGGCTGAGGACTACTAGACATCAAAATCCTTGCAGTTCCTATTTCTGTTGTAATTGTTTTATTTTTAAAGATTTTTAAAAATTGATTTTTAGAGAGAGAAAGGGAGGAGGGAGAGAATTATTGACACAAGAGTGTAACATCAATCAGCTGCCTCTTGCATGCCCCCTACCAGGGATTGAGCCTGAAACCTAGGCATGTACCCTGACCTGGAATCAAACCAGCAAACTTTCGGTACACAGGACATGATGCCAAACCTACTGAGCAATACCTGCCAGGGCTCTGCTATAATTCTTAGCTCCAATAACACTGTAGTTCACCCTGCTCTCACCCGTCACTCTTCTTCCCATAGCTGGTTTAGTCTTTCAGCACAGCACTATCTAAACTTTCTACGGTGATGGAAATTTTCTATATCTGCACTGTCCCATACAGTAACTACTAGTCAGATGTGGCTATTGAGCAGTTGAAAGGTGGCTAGTCCAAAGCAGGATGAGCTATAAGGGTAATATCTAGTATATGCACAGGATTATATATATATATATATATGCCTAAGAGACCGTTCGACCATTTGACCAGTAGCTATGATGCTCACTGACCACCAGGGGGCAGATGCTCAATGCACAGGCATGGAAACATAGAACAGACTGATGTATCTCAGAGGGAAGGGAGGAGGAGGAAGGGCAGGAAGAGATTAACCAAAGATATTACATGCATACTAGAGACCCAGTGATCCGTGTACTGGTGGGGTCCCTCGGCTTGGCCTGCAGTGATTGGGCCAAAATTGGTTCTCAGACATCCCCCAAGGGGTCCCAGATTGCAAGAGGGCACAGGCCAGGCCAAGGGACCCCAATAGTGCATGAATCCGTGCACTGGGCCTCTAGTTTAGTATAAAAAAGCAATGCAGAGTAGCTTATTAATAACTAGAGGCCCAATGCATGAAATTCATGCAAGAGCCTTAGGTCCCACTGTGGTGGCGGCCTCCTCTGCCTCAGCTGCCTCTGCCACGATCCCCACCCACCTGCCTCCTCTACCACAGCCTCCGCCTGCCACTGCCACGGCCAGGGGACTCTGCCCCCTCTGCCTCAGCTCTCGCCTGCTGTGGCTTTATCCAGAAGGAAGGACACCTGGAAGGAAGGACATCCAATCTAATTAGCATATTATACTTTTATTATTATAGATTATTATAGATATATATTTCTACTACAGCACTGCTCCAAAGCAAACTAACTACCGAATTATGCCTTCAGCCTCACCGTACCTCCAAATGTTTTAAGGGAAGCATAAGTCCTCTCCATCTCCATGGCAGATGGGAGACATGGGGTTGATCCAGTAGCCACATCAGCCTGTTCCCATCAAGCCTACCTATGAGCATGTTTGCTCAGTCAAGTTCTGTTAGGAATGTGGGCTCCTGAAACTTAATGGAAATGAGAGAGCAAGGCGGGGGTAGCAGGCAAGCCTGGCTGGAAAAAAAGTGGCTCATTTTTTTTCTCCCCAGCCTCTGTCCTTGTCCATTGGAGAGTTTTCTCCTGCTTGAGCAACTGATTTCCTTGACACCTGATCTAGTAATATCCTTCCCGAAGATTTGTGCTTGGAGAATAGTGTCCCAAGTAGACACATTAACACTGAGAGTGGGTTATTTGGGGCTGAGGCCAACCTTAAAAAAGTGAAAGGAGAAAAGGGAACACACATAGTCATCTCTTGACAGCTTGATGAAAACAAGAGCATGGAAATAAATACAGTTTCTGCAAGAGAGACAGAATATATGCAAGGAAATGCAATTTCATATATCGTGGTGCTGAAGATGAGGAAATCTGACCAAGGGACAGTTCAGGGGGGATGGCAGTGGCACTGTGGCCTTCCTGGGCCCCTCCCTGGGCCCTGAGTATGGCCCAAGTAGACAAAAAGAGCTATAAGAATGAACTTGGGGCTGTGGTGATTTATAGGTCAGGCGTCTGTGGCTCAGACATCTATGAGGCTGCCCCCACAGAGGACCCTTGGCTGACCTTCTTGAGATCCTCAGAAGGAGCCGGTTTGTTTCCCATGGCAAACTGTTTACTGGAGCACAGGAAGAATCCAACATTCTGGCGAAAAATAATTCATTAACGGCCAGGGCATTACCAGTTTCCTGGAAAATCTCCTCCAGCTGCACTGTAGCAACTGTTCTTTTTCAGCAGCAGAATCAGGCCTTTCTGGCAGCCAAGACTGGGTGTATTTGGGCGTTTTTGTTGTTGTTATTTTTGTCTTTGTGTATATGGCCACTTTGGCTGTATAATTCAGAGAAAGGAACAGAGGCCTGGAAGGTTGAAATGGCGTAGCTGTTAGCCATTCTTTCCTACATAGTTTAAGCCTGGAAGCTCTAGGCCAATTTTAGGTATATACATTTTCCCTGACCAAAGCCCATCCCCATGCTGTGGGTGCTGCAGAACCACACAGAATATTGTAAAAAAAATTAGAGAATCTCAACACCTGCTCTTAAGACTATCTGAAAACAGCTGGCTGAAGGCCCCTCTGCACAGACACTCTCCCCTCCTACACCCCTACACACACACACACACACACACACACACACATATATACACACACATACACACACACCAGGCAAAAAGTCTTGTCTTAGCTCTGTGGAATTCTTTGCTGACTATTAATTGGTACAGTGGGGCCAAGGTATGTGATTCATCATCCCAGTTTTGAGGGCATTTGGAAAGCCAGGCAAGCATAACCAAGAGAATGGGCTGCATGTTTTGCTCACTAAAGACTGATTGAATCTACAGTAAATAAAACAGAATGGTTCAGGAAGCTTTTTATGCTCTGGAAAAATCTGCTTTAAAAATAAAGGTTTTTGTCTGCTTGTTTTTGTTTTAATGCTTTGTGCTCAGAAATGTGTGCCCAGCTAGCAAGAAATGGGAAAGAATGCCATGTACTTGTTTTAGGTTTCTTGTGTGTTTTGTTTTGTATTTTTTTAAACTTTAATTGCAGGTTAAGTAAGATGCAGTATATTGATTTTGGTTTTGTATGGAACATAACTAGGTAATCATTTCATTTTATGCTATATTAATTTCCATCCACTTAGACCTATGAAATATGCACCCTACCTACCCCCACCATGGTCAGAGTATTTCTTTAATGTTCCTAGATTCAGACTGAAACCTTATTTCCTGTATTCTGAAAGGAGTAAATATATCTTTAGTTGACATATATGTAAGCCAACCTTAGGTTTCAAAGACAATGGGGTCTTCTGCCTTTGATAACTGCCACTGATAAGAATATTAAATGCCATGCATACTTGGCTTTAGCTAGAGCACATTTTTTCCCACCTTGGCCTTGTTGGCAAATCTTTATTGTGGTGGGTGCTGTCCTGTGCATTCATTATAGGATGGTTAGCAGCATCTCTGGCCTGTACCTACTGGATGCCAGTAGCATTACCCCCACCCTGGTTGTGACAACCAGAAATGTCTCCAGACCTTGCCAAAAGTCCCTTCTGGGACAAAATCATCCCTGGTTAAGAACCACTAATCTAGACCAAGATTTAATAAGTAAGTTGTGTTTTTTGGAAAATTCAATTTGAAATCATAAAAGACACAATTTCCCCTTCTGACTTTTATATATACAATTTATGGGGATGATTAATTAACATTTGGAAGTGGGTCATATGCCTGATTTAATTTTAAGATTGGTAGAAGGATCTATAAGATTGTAAGAACACAGAGGTTTTTTTGTTGTTTTGTTTTTAAGACAGGCATTGAATAAGTCATAGGTAATTGAGGGGCATGTTGTAATATCTAATGGCTTCTATAGTTTTTCATAAAGAGAAAAGGTGTATTTCTCCCTAATGTCTTTTTTCATATGCAGTTGACTCCAGTCATGCTTTCAAAGCCACCAGACATCTTCTTTCACCCATCCCCCTTCCACACTGGCTTTTCTCCTGTAGCATCTTAAACCTAAACCAATTAATTTAGCCCCTTAGTGTACTTGGGAGAGCTCTACTCATAACACTGGAATAGATTCATTTCAGAATGTGGGAGCCCTCTACCCAGTACTAATTTTAGTACTTTTGAGAAAGAAAGTCAATGGTGGCTAAATGGAGCAGTTTTCAAAATGACTGGAAATTAAAATTCAGGTGGTTACCACCCCTCCCGATTTTTGTCCCTCTTACACACATTTATTTCTTCACAGCAATTCCCCTTGGGAAAGAGAATGTCAGCAAGGCTCCCCCAGGCACCTCAAACCTGATAACGCCTGCAGTCAGCAGCAACAGATGAAATATTGTCATTGGACAAGCCCTCAGCCATCATCTTTCACATGGTCCCTTGAAAGGCTAGAAAGGAGGGACATGCATTCACAGGGAAGATGTCATGGGGGATAAACCCTGTCCTACCCATGTATGGAAATGGGATGGGCACTTGGGGGACAGAGGGAGAACAGAGGTGGATCACTCATTATGAAAGACAGTGTCCTGGTGTCAACCCTGCCCTGCCAGTCTTCAGAGTGGGATGGATGTTTAGGGGCACTTGAGGGTATGGGCAGATATTCAGCACAGACATGAGTGGGGGCCACTTCATTTTGCAGCCATCCAAGTTAGGTGAGGCTTTTGCTCAGAGTGTCTCAAACAATTTGGAGTATCATGTGTAGAGGAATTCCTTTGCAAGGTTAGCCAGTGAGAAAAAATGAAAAGGTGAGTGTGTAGAGGTTGCCAGGCCGTCATTGCCAAGGACTAGCTTCTCTCAAGTAATTGGACCCTTGCTTATCATGGGGAAGGAAGAGGCAATGAGCTGGCAGACATCCACAGTGTACTGGGTCCAGGTAGATAAATAATTGATTTGCTGCATGTGACACTTGGTCATTCTAAGTTGCCAGCCCCTTGCAGGCCAGGATTTGGATGATGTTTGGAACACTGAGAGAGGAAACTGGATCATAAATCTGGGCTTTAGAGGCCAGTTTGGTGGTGCAGAGGCCACTGGGACCACTGCTGTGTGCTACAGAAACAGACAGATCCGTGTGGTATGTTGTTCCTCAAAATAATGGCCATGGAAATGGCTGTGAAAAACATTTAGACCCTTGTCATAAAAAGGCAAACAATCTTCCTGCTATGGGGAAAAGCTAAATAAACTCTATTGCAGCTGTATTAAGTAGAAACATATTTGAAAATTGGGTGTGTTTTTTCCCTGAGATACTTATTTATAGTAGGTTGGGCAAAGGCTGCCACTATCTTTTGTGACTCTGGAAGTGTTTTCCAGATGGCCCTTTCTGTTTTTCTCTTTATTAAGCTTAACTGAGCTTGCCCTCACTTGGAAAGATTCATAGAAATGAGTGTTATTTTTTTTTAAGATTACAATGGCCATTGATTGGCTTCAAATCAATGGATGGGGATGAATTGAGCCTGAGCTGATAAATTTCCTTTCGCATTTTAGAAATAAGAAAAATGTCAAGGAAAACTCAAAATAGAGGCGTTCTTTCTTTGACCATATAAGTCAAAGCTTGAAAACTATATGGAGCCACATTTTCTATTAATTTTACATTTACATTTTAAAAAATAATGCCCTCCTGTTTGCTAAAACTCTATAACATTACCATTTCCTTTCCAACATCTAAACAATGTCCAGATACATTTTAGACTGAGCAGTTAGCTTTGGCTGCAGTTTCCTTTTATGATAAAAATTTCACTAACCCGCTAGACTAAATATGAAATTATTGAATTTGAATATATCAATATGAGACCATTTGTTCTAGGATCCATTGTAGCTTATCACTTGCATTTTAAGGCTAGTAAAGACTGATCTGCCCTGCCTTTTCATGTTGGACACACCCACACCAGAATTCTCAGCTTTGTTTTTGCTCTTAGGAACTGGGCAGTTGGATTTGGGAATCATCAGGGCTGATTCTGACAGTCTAAACCACACAGCGAACCATTTTTGGAATGTCACATAAACCATTGGTCCTCACAGACCAGGCTTGCAGACTATTATCTGCATGGGACAAAATTTCTACTCATTCACAGTGAAATGGAAGAAAAGTGAAAATTTAATTAGTTTTGTTTGTTTTTTTAGCTAAACTTTTTCCATTGTACAGAAATCCCCTTTATTTTAAAATGGTCTTTCCTAATTTTATTAGTGTTAAAGTTTCCTTTGTGACTAATTAAGATAGTACATGGCATTTGTAGTTTAACATCTTTTTTTGACAGTCAGAAGTTGTATAACTCCTGTTGTAGCCTCAATTTAAAAAAATGTTACTCATCTTAAACATTAGAAAGTATGGGATTCACCCAGGAGGCCTGAGTGAATTAGGAGGAGGAGCCTTTGTTATGATTCCTAAGCCTGAAAAAAACCAACCTGAGAGCTCTTGTTCCAAGTCCCTAACCCAATTCTTCTGACCCATCTCCCACAGAGAGCTGGCTTTGTCCAAAGCCCCTGTGAAAAATGGAATTGCTTCAACAAAGAACTTTGAGGAGGAAAATTGGCCTCTTAGACATAATGTCTGAGCATACAGCCTCAGTGCTGGGAGTCTAGACACTATATCCCTGGCTTCTGATGTCAACTCTGCTGACAGTTTGCATAGGCTTGACCCCTACCCCTTCTTCCTGTCTCCAGCTCTTCCCACCGCCACTGTGAGTGTAGGTCCCAGCGTGGCTCCCTGGGCCTGCCTCCAGTCTTCTCAATGCTCAACCAGACTCTTATCCTTGCTCTCCCTCTCCCCTGCTATTCCTGTCACTATTACACTAAAGAAGTCACCTTAGCTCAAGAACACTCAGTGACTCCCTATTTCCTAATTAGTTAGAATAAAACACCACACACATAAACCCATCTTCCCATTATCCCTTTCATGACTGACCTTCAGTAGGGAAGATGTCTCTAGGTTGTGCCATTGTTCTGGGCTGGGTTTTGTTTGTTTTCTTATATGGGGGGATATTTGCAAGAAAGTTACAATATCTCTTTAGCATCTTTCTAGATGAAGAACACTGAAATATTGATTTTAATGTAGTGGACTATCCCAGAGATTATGACATTAGTGGTGTTTAAAAAAAGAGAAATACCACCCTCCCAAATGAGGCTCTCTGGCTTTATGAATCATAGCCTTACTACAAGTCTCTTACATATTGCATCTGGATTAGGCTGCCACCTTCCTGGCATGCCAGCAAATGGGTATTGCTTTGGAATGGCACTGCTGACTTGTCCTGTTGTCAATAAAGCCACCTACATAACCTCTGAAATGTGAAATTGGGATATAGTGGAAGGAGTCCATCCTAGCCAATGCAAACTATCTATTTCATTAGGAAATATCTCCAATGGCTGCTCATCTAATCTGATAAAAGAGCAATATGCAAATTAACCATCACTCCGAGACACCTAAGCCATGCCCCCAGTCAAGCCATGCCCCCAGCCAATCAGAGCGGCTGTATGCAAATTAACCCAGCCAAGATGGAGGCCGGCAGCCATAGAGCTAGAGCAAACAGGAGGCTTCAGTTGCAACTGCCTGCCTAGGCCAGCTGGGCCTCTGCTCAAGGCAACAATGTTTCAATTATAGAAGATAAATAAACCCCAGAAACCTGAATCCAGCCAGCCTTGCTGGGACGTTGGGTCAATGGGAGCTGTGAGCAGCCTGAAAATGGCCCTCAGCCCCTCACCCAGGCTGGCCAGGTACCCCAGTAGGAACCTGAACCCTGAAGGGACTCTGGGCAGCATGGAAATGGCCCTCAGCCCCTCACCCAGGCTAACCACACCCCAATGGGGTGAGGGTCCCCACTGGGGGTCTTGGCCAGCCTGAAAACAGCCATCAGCCCCTCACCCAGGCTGACCAGGCACACCAGCAAGTGGGTCCCAGACTGCCAGAGGGCACAGGCCGGTCTGAGGGACCACTCCGAGCGCACAAATTTTTGTGCACCAGGCCCCTAGTCTAATATAATAAAAGATTAATATGCAAATTAACCCTCACTCCTTTACACCCACAATCCACGCCCACCAACCAATCAGGAGCAAATATGCAAATTAACTCACCTAAGATGGCAGCGGCCACAGAGCTGGAGTTGCCCTGGGCAATGGAGGAAGCCAGGGCCCTTCAGGCCCTGAGCTCTACTCAAGGCTACAAAGTTCCAATTATAGAAGATAAAGAAACCCCAGACACCTGCAAGGCTGGGACCTTGGGTTGCCAGGGGAAACCCAGGCTTTGAGCGGGGGACCAAGGCAACAAAGTTTTAGTTGTATAAGTTAAATAAATCCCAGATACCTGCTTCCAGCCAGGCACCCCAGTAGGGACCCGAACCCTGAAGGGGCTGTGGGCAGCTTGAAACAGCCCTCTGCCCCTCACCCAGGCTGGCCAGGCACACCAGCAAGTGGACATCCCCCAAGGAGTCCCAGACTGTGAGAGGGCACAGGTCGGGCTGAGGGACCCCCCCGAGTGCACAAATTTTTGTGCACTGGGCCTCTAGTAAAATCATAACAATAGTAAATTACATAACAACAGTAAATTGTACCCAGTAATTTGAATTTATCATTTTCTATCCAGCTCCAACAATCATACAAGATAGGTGGCTCAGAGAGGGTCAGTAACTTACACCAGGTCACACTGATCATAGGAGGTAGAATAGGGATTCTATACAGCCAAGTTCAATAGAACTTTCTGCAATGATAGAAATGTCCTATGCTGTCCAATATGGTAGCCACTAGCTATGAGTCTCTGTTGAGCATTAGAAATGTGACTAGTGTGATTAAGGCCTGACTTTAACATTTTATTTTAATTAATTTTATTTAAAATTTTTTCTTAGTCATTTTATGTGTACAGTGGCATTTAAGTATATTTCCATTGCTGTGCAAGCATTACCACCATCTAGCTCTGAAGTCCTCATCTTGTAAACTGACTCTCTGTCCATATTGAGCAATAACCATGACCCCCTTCCCGCAGTCCCTGGCAACCCTTCTACTTTATTTTTTTTCTTTCTTTTTAAAAAAGTTCCCCTTTCTCCCACATCCCAGTCTCTGGTAACTTACCTTCTACCTTCTGTTACTATGAGTTTGGCTTTTTAAAAATTCCACATTTAAGTGAGATTTTGCTATATTTCTGTTTTTAAGTTTTAAATGTAAATTGCCATATGTCACTGGTACCATATTAGACAAAACAGCTCTAGAACACACTTGTTTCCTTCTGCCCCTCTGATCCTTGCTTT
The DNA here is from genome assembly GCA_004026665.1 of Murina feae. NCBI lineage: Eukaryota > Metazoa > Chordata > Mammalia > Chiroptera > Vespertilionidae > Murina > Murina feae. The sequence goes on from PVJC01011265.1 coordinate 21,311, forward strand.
ATATGCCCCTCTCCTATAGTATCTATCAGCTTGGCATCTCTCATCCTCCCTCCCAGCCCAAACAGCTTCTCCATTTCTCAAAGGCCTGTAAGCCAGTAGTTCTCAAGCTTTCAGTGTGCATGTTAAAATAAAGATTCGCGCGACCTGCCTCCAGAGCAGGTCTAGAGTGGGGCCAAAAAAATTGGCATTTCCAACAATTCCCAGGTGCTACTGGTGTTTCTGGTATGAGGACCTTTGGTTAACTGCTAATATTCCTGGGCTTAAGGACTATTTCCTTCATCTTCAAGTAGTGTGATCTGGGGTTCTCCTGGTACACAGAAAGCAGTGATCACTGACTCACATAAACTGAGAGAAACTTCCTTTCTACTACTGTCCTGAGGACCTGGACAGTTCCACTTTTATTTGGGCCAGAGTTAGGTTTGGCCACTCCCTTGGAAATTGTTCTGGAATGACTTCATTTTAATTTGGGGCACCTTGAGAGGGGATGGAGAGCTGGGTGGGGTGAAGGAGGAGGCATGATCTCTAGGAATAGCCTGACCACCCTGATAATGTAGGACAAGCCCAGACATAGAGGCCCACTCGTCTGATCTGCTGTCCTCTGCAATTAATTGGTGACCAAAAAATTAACTGTAAAAGAAAATAAGTGAAGCCAATGAGGCAGACAGATAAAGAAGGCTGGTCCCCCCACCCATGTGTCTTCACCCTAATTAAAGTCTTTGTCCATTTGGAGAGCACAAGCCAGATGCCCTGGGACAGGATTGGAGGCAAAAGGGTGTGAATGTCAAGGGGGGCAGGGCTTGGAAAGGTCCTTGGAAAGGGAATTGTCATGTTGGCCACCCTGACTTTTGATCTACCTTTCAACAGTGCTGAAAATGTTGTTATTGTTTTTGTTTTTTAATGCAGGTGGTAAGAATTAGCTGAGGGTTACTCGTGAAAGCAGCTATTAGGTTGTTTTATGAATATTTATAAAATGAAAGATTTATGTAGAATAATTTTTTTCTTAAGTGTACACAAGCCTGTGTTTTCTCCCACAGAACCCATGTCTTTTTATTTCCACTCCCTACATGTTACTCTCTCTTTGTTTTGTTCTTTTGTTTTGTTTTTTGAGAGTTGGAATCATGTATCTTTTTTTGTGGCTTGGTGTCACTCCACCGTTCATTTTCCTGAGCCAGACACTTCCTAAGGTTCATTTTGATCACCATCTATAGCAACCTAGCTCTCCTTGGTCCCTGGCAGTGTGTTCTGTAGCACTTAGGTGCTGATAATATAATATGTTTAATAAAAAAGAACACACACACACAAAATTTCCCCAGTTTGTTTCTAAAAGCAAGTCTTCAAAGGCATGAACTTGAGGCGTCATTCCTGTTTTCACTGGGTTCCGTCCCCATTAATCAGCAGTAAAATGTCACATTCTTCTGTTTTGAGTACTTCCATCTTTCTACTTATCTCTGTGACAGCCACCCACGACAGAGCTCAGCAAATCTTGCGTACACCAGTGGGGCCCCAGCCTTGTTCCTCTTGTCTCTGTCACCAGCAGTCATCAGAGAATGAGACCCACTTTCCTATAATCAACCCGACCCACTTTCAACTCCATCTCAGATATTTGGACACGAAGCTCTTCATCCTTCATCTGAGTAGGACACTTCTTCTCTTTCTTCAAATATGTCACTTGCCATCTCTCTCTGTAATCGTCAATGCCAAATGCCCAAGCCTTTTTATCACTTCTGTGGACGGGATGAAGCACTGTAAGTTTCCCAAATTCATAATAGAGCCAAAGCACCTAACCATGAATTTAATAAACTGTAGGTGCTCTCACTTAAACCTACAGTAATGTTTAGAAACAGCTATTAAGCCTTGATAAAGAACTTGGACTTTATCCTGAGGCAAGTGCCATTATCTGCTTTATGTGTTTGTTTTTACCCCCTAGTGGAGAATGAGCTGGGGTAGGAAGGAAGACCAAAACAGGCATTGTTGCAATAATCCAGCAAGAGCAATGAACTTGAACTGAAGCAGCATAGTAGCTGCAGATGGGGAGGCAAGTGATTGAATCCTGGAAGTATCGAGAAGGCTGATTCTGTAGGACTTGATAATGGCTGGTTGAGTAAATTATGACAATACCCTAAGGATGGGGGCGGGGAGATTGGTTACCTGGGCCCCAATTTCCCTTGCAGCCACGGTTGGGGCAGACCCAAACTAGGTTGAGTGGTCAGAAAATCTTGATGCTGCCCATTTAATCATCTGAGCTCCAGTTTCTGAAGAGAGTGTGATGAAAACAATGAACTGACCAGAAAATGGGGAGCAGGAGGGTCTTGACAGACATAGTCAACAGCCAGGAGCATCTTCAGTCAGCATCTTTAAATACATTTTACAAATTCATATACTTTAAATAGGTCCGAATTTGTAAGCAGCAGGTGCATAGAGTAATCCTATTGTTTCAGACCTTTACTCAGCCCAGCTGGAGGAGAGGGGTTTAGCTGGTGGCCTGCCACTAGGGTAACCAACTGTCCTAGTTTGCCTGGAATTGGGGATGTGGGACCCTGACACATGGAACTTTCAGCTTTAAAACCCAAGCAGTCATGGGCAAACTGGGATGAGAAATGTCACCCACCTGCCAGGGGAGGTGTCACAACATGGACAGCTAAGCTTGTCAGGCCGAAACAGTGGAGACTCACTCAGTTCAGCCTGGGAACTCAGTATATTGACGCTACTGCAGAGCAGAAAATGAGCTTTGGAATGAAAAGAGAAAGAACATATCATAAGCCCTTTCAGATAGCTTCTCTGGGTCTGAATGACCTGATTTTCTTAAAATAAGGACCTTAGAACTCCATTCTGCTTTCCTCCTGCTCATCTCAGGGAGTCACCTGCTGGAATCTGGGGCCTGCAAGCCCTTAATGAGACATGGGAATATTTTAAACTGGGCCTTAGAAAATGGCCCTCAGCCCCTCACCCAGGCTGGCCAGGCATGCCAGCAGGTGGACACCCCCCCAAGGTGTTCCAGACTGCAAGAGGGCACAGGCCAGGCTGAGAGACCCCCACCCCCCGAGTGCACAAATTTTTGTGCACTGGGCCCCTAATATATATATATATATATATATATATATATATATATTCTTTTGCCTATAATATATTCTTTCCCAAGCATAAAGGACATGGTGGGTAAAAGCTTAAATACTAGTACCAGCATTTTTAAAAGGCTTTGTATTTCACATACACTTTCAATAGGTCAGAAGTTTTAAGCAGTGGGTAGATATGGTTTATTCTTTTCTTGGTAATGTTTGATTTTTAAAGCCAGCTATATGGATGGGAGAAATCCTAAAAATTATCCACCAGATTTTTACTTTCCAATTTTTATCTAAAATCCTAGCATACATACAGAAAAGTGCAGTATTAGTAAGTGTACAGCTTGAAAAAAATTACAAACAGCACACTCATGTCACCAGCACCCTGGTGGACACAGAGGCCCCACCAGCCCCCAGAACTCACCCTGCTCATACCCTCTTCATTACCCCTCACCAACAGTAACCACTATCTTCCAATAGCATGGATTAGCTGTGCCTCACACAAGAATTATCCAGTGGTAGCTTTGTGTATGAGTACTCCCCCTACCCCCCAAAAAAAGTCCTTGTAATTTTTTTAGGAAGGAGGGCAGAGATTTTGTAATGGTTTCCTTTCCCTGGCTGCTCTGAGTTAGGCCTGTTAAACAGGAAATTTCCGCTGGTGCAAGGTTTGGAGAAAGCTGGTCTCTGCTGCCCAGAATGATGCCCAGACTTCGAGCCAGTAGCCTGCCCTAGGCACCACTCCTGCCAAAAGCAGCCACCAAGCTGGCCTTATCTGCCCTATTAAAGCATTTGTTGGATCTTGCAAAGACACGTGTCTGGAAACATTGAAGATAGGGCAACACAATGGTTGAGAGTCCCCTGAAAGTATTGGCCTTCTGGAAAGGAAGGCTGGGTACCACCACCTAAAACAGCATGTCCAATGTGCTCATTTCCCCTGAACTTCCAAATGAGAGCATTATTGATTAATATCACTTCCTCCTCTATTTCATCATAGTTTTTGATATGCTTTCTGCCCCTTTCCCATGTTGCTGCAGGAGACAAACAGGATAAATGCAGGAATAAAGCTATGGAACATACATTGTAATGTGTCTGGAGCAGCATCAGAAAAGGACTTATTTGTTTTCCTGCTCTGTGTAGTGCCAAGTGATTGAATGCTCGCCAAGCTGTCAGTTTTATGAAACAAATTCTCTAACCTCCTTGGCCCAGAGCTTTGCTCAGTCTGAGATGGAAAAGAAATAACTTTTAATAGGAAACTCATTGCTAAAATCTAAGATAAGATTTCAGAGCTACCTGAGAATAAAATAAAATATTGAAGAAAGCATTTGGCAGGGGACTCTTTGAGAACCTTATTTCGCAGATCTTGGTTAACAAACTGTGTTAATAAAAATATTTAGAACTTTATTCTGCACAATGCATCTTTATTTCTAGTGAGCTGGCCTGTTTGTACACACAGATGTTTCCTGTGGTCCTTCTATCACTTCTACTTTTCTGAAAGACTATTTCCAGCAGGAAACAGAATCTTATGCTAAGAACCCTAAACCCCTCACAGACCCTGTTCATCTGGGTGAGGGTATTTCCATTTCTAGATTTATATTTGGTGGGGAGGGGGAGGTAGAAATCTTCTTTGATTCGAAAATACATAAAATACTTTTCACAAAAAGGTAATACAATGCATCACTATATCCAAATGTTAATAGACAATTTTTCCTTGGCTTCTAAGTGAGACATGGCCTACTCATCCAGGCACATTCATTGCTGAAGGGCTGGATGGCTTTTCAGTCTCCATTCTCACTGTCAAGGCTGCTGTGAGTAATGCCTGCCCTTTCACACAAGAATAGGTGTGTTCCACTGGGTTTTACAGATTTTCCAAAGCATTGTTCTCACATAGCTGTGTTGCCTTTCCAGCACCAGGAACACTGTGGCAACACAGTTCACCAGCCTAGTTTTTCTGTCACTCTTAGGATCACGTGGAAATAAATTAAAAATAAAATCCTTAGGCCAGTGTGCTAGGGAAGGAAATGAGATTTTACACATCAGCACTTAAAATAAAAAAAGAAAAAGAAAAAGATGAACCTGTCTTAATTGAAAAATGGCACAATGCCCTAATGAAAAATTAAGCTTCAGGATTTGGTCCCTAATATCTCAGTGATGAGGTGATGAGTGTATATTTCCTCCTGTGGCTACCTCTGTGAGTAAATTCTGAAATAATCAGGCAATGTGCTGAAATAAGATACCACTCGGCATAACTAGAGGAGCTAGGCATCATTGTGTCTGGCTGATTTGTCAGTTAATGTTTAAATAACAAGAGGTGAAGATCCTGGTTCTCTGGGGCTTTAGTTTCTTTAACATTTGAGTAAATTTTGTTTCTCTATAATTATGAAAGTAATACGTACTTATTTTAGAAAAATTACAAATATAGAAAGGCAATAACAAGAGAATAAATGTTATTTGCAGCCCCGCCACCCAAAGATCACCACTATCAATGTTCAGTTCATGTCTTTAATAGACTTTTTGACCTATACATAGATCCTTTAGCTTCTCCAGATTTGGAAAGTATATTCCACAACAGAATGTATTGTGCTTAAATTGAATTCCCCCCCTAAATTTCTAACATACATTTCTCTAATTATCAACATTAAGAATGGAAAGGGCCTAGCTGGCATGGCTCAGTGGATTAAGTGTCACCCCATGCACCATAGAGGTTGCTGGTTCAATTCCAGGTCAGGGCATGGTTGCGGGTTCGATACCCAGTGGGGGTCATGCAGGAGGTAGCTGATATGTGTTTCTCCATCATCAATGTTTCTATCTTCTCTCCCTTCCTCTCTTTCTAAAAAAATTCATGAAAGGAATATTTAAAAAGATGTTTTCATTTTTTAAAAAGAATGAAAAGCTATCTATTTTGTTACTTCTCATGAGTGACAAAAATTTGGAGCATATTTACTCCCCACTCTGCCCTCCTCCCCCATCTTGCTCACTGCCATATCACCAGCACCTAGAATAGTGCCTGGAACCTAGCCATTGCTTAATAAATATTGTTGAATAGATGAGTGGTGAGAGTCCATATTCACATGACTTCCAGGAATTAAGCACGGACTCCTGAAGCCAACCTCTTTCCCCCTTCCTGTGCTGCTTCTCCTGAGCAATCTGATTAAGCTGTAGGTCCCACCACTGTGTGCTGGACCTGCTTTCCCCTGATCTTCCATGTGGGGAAGGTCAGGGGAAAGCAGTGAATGGTGGCAGTGAAATGTGCCCTGTCTTTGGAGGCAAACAGACCAGATTCCCAGGCCTGCAGATTACTACATAATGAGGCAAGTATCTTAATCTCTCTGAACCTCAGAAATGCCATCTGTAAAATGGGCAGTAGTGATACTTGCCTAGCAAGATGGATGACTAGTATGCACAATACGTGGTACACAGGAGGAGTGCAAAATCTGTAGCTCCTAGTATTATTCCCGCTTCTCTTTCCAATGACAGCATAAAGTCCCTTGGGGTCCAGAGTGTAGCCTTTCTCTTTGCATTTCCAGTTGATTGATCTAATGAGTGTAGGAGACTTTCTGATGAGTTACTTTATGCTTCTGTGCCAAGTAAATCAGAAATGGCAAATAATCCGTGGCCTTTCTAATATTCTGCACTTCTATTGCCATTGCACGTGCTTCCCCTGTAGCAAGTTTCTTGTTGCATTGTAACTGCATGTCCAGTAGCTGACTCCCTCACTAGACAGTGATTGGGCCTTCCATCTTGATATCTGAGGATATCAAGGTCTGCCTGGCTTCAAGGTCCAGCTGCCTCTTGATTGTCATTTAGGCAGTTCTCAACATGGAACCAAACTATAGAATTTAATCTCTAACACTCTGATTCTATAATATAAGCTTCTAACAGACACACAAGTATTGCTTCTGCAAAGTACCTGCTTAAGGAAAGAATATTTCCTCTTAGTTCATACGATTAAGTTCATGGATTCACTGGCTAGCATATAAGGCTCTTTAGAAGAGGAGGAGTAACAGTGTGTGCACAGTAAAGCTTCTGTCTACAATTTTTAGTATGAGATATATGTGTGTTGGCATCTCTTTCACACAGAATATGATGAGTTGGCATTTATTTTTGATAGCATCTCAAATCTTGTCAAAGCAGAGCTGGGGGCTGGCGTGTTTTTGTTTTGTTTTGTTTTGTTTTGTTTTTGTTTTTGTTTTTGTTTTGGTAGTTATCTCAGATGGTGGCAAGACAGCCTTAATAATTCAAAAAAAGAGAGAGAAGTTGAATTCTTCCCCAAAACTAAAAGTTCAGCAAAGAAGAGCTTTGGAACTTTCCAGAGCTTTGGCTTTTTGAAAATTGGACACAAATAAATACACAAACACAGTCTTTGGCGGGGGTGGGGGGTTGTTTCTTCCTCTAATTCACCATGGCAGCAATTGCTGTTAGTTCCTCAAACCTGTTTTGTTCATCTTCCCAGGAACCCAGCAAGCCTACATTTACCAGCCTCCCTTACAGTCCATGTGACTGAATTCTGAGCAATAGGATGTGAGTGGAAATGCAGTGTGTAGTTCTGATCCAATCGAAAAAGCTTTCCAAGTTTTCCTCCATGCTTTTTTCTCATCTGCTGGCTTTCTGGGATGGGGCAAAGCCCCAGGGTAGCCTTGATAGATAACAGAGCCTCTTGTGCCTGAGGAGGATCATTGCATGAAAGTGCCTGGTCTGGCCCTAGCTGGTTTGGCTCAATGGATAGAGCATCGACCTGAGGACTGAAGGGTCCTGGGTTTGGTTTTGGTCAAGGGCACATGGCTGGTTGCAGGCTTGATCCCCAATAGAGGGCATGCAGAAGGCAGCCAATTGATTATTCTCTCCCATCATTGATGTTTCTCTCCCTCTTCCTTCCTCACTGAAATCAATAAAAATATATTTTTTAAAAAGAAAGTGTCTGGTCTGGAGCACCCACCTTATGCTGTTACATAAATAAGAGATAAGCTTCCATTAGTGAGCCATTACAAGTGTGATTTCAAAAAACAAAAACAAACAACAACAACAACAACAAAAAACAAGTATGATTTCTTAGGCAGCCTATCCTAAGTCATACTCCTTAGGTGTTTAAAAAAGTAGCTGACAGTTTTCAAAGACCTTTTATGTGCCAGGAATCATTTGTGTTAATAATAATCCCTTCAGTCAGCCTGCAAAGTTACCCTCATTTTACATCTGTAGATGCTACTCCAATAGGAAGGGGATGATTTTCTTGTCCACCATCAAGGCCTCCAGAGTTGGCACAGAGAGTGGCATTGAGTAGGCTCTCAATGAGGCTTATTGATAATGGAGGAAAAGAAGGTTAAATAAAGCAAAATCACAACTATAAAATGCTGGAACCACTATTCATCCAGGTCTGCCTGGCTTCAAGGTCCAGCTGCCTCTTAGTATGTGTAACCCATGACTTTAAAAAGAATGGATGGGGAATGATTCACCCTTAGAAAAAGATATTTTAGTCTCTCATCTTATATTTATTACTGGAAAAAGTAACAGATTAAAAAATAAGAACATTATAGACATCCAGAACAAAGAAAGGAACAGCCATCTGTAATCTTATCAGAGAAAACTGGAACAAGCTCTTAATATATACACACATTCAACAAAAATTAGTTCACTTTGTGTATACACAATCTATATTATCTCCTGCCACGTGACTTTTTCATTTATTTTCTCCTTAAATAATTTTCTTAGGCATTATTTCCATGTCAGGACATACCAATCTGGATCATCCTTTGCAATGACTAACAATAGTCTATGTAATGATCTGCAATAATTAACTAGTCCCCCCTTAGTTATCATTTAGACTGTTTCAATCTTTACAACACAACAGAGCTGTGACAACCGTGTTTCTGCCTCTCCTTTCGGGGTAGAATCCTAAAGGGGACATTATGAGGACACTGACATACTTCACTGTCTTCCACATGTGGAGACCTATTGTTATAGATTATTAGGGGCCTGGTGCACAAAAATTTGTGTACTCGAGACATCCTTCAGCCCGGCCTGTGCCCTCTCGCACTCTGGGACTCCTTGGGGGATGTCCACCTGCTGGCGTGCCTGACCAGCCTGGGTGAGGGGCTGATGGCTGTTTGCAGACTGGCCAAGCCCCCCAGTGGGGACCCTGACCCCATGGGGGTGTGGCCAGCCTGGGTGAGGGGCTGAGGGCCATTTTCAGACTTTCAGGCTGCCCATAGTCCCTTCAGATTTTGGGTCCCTACTGGGGTACCTGGCCAGCCTGGGTGAGGGGCTGATGACTGTTTGCAAGCTGGCCAGTCCCCCCAGTGGGATCCCTCACCCCATTGGGGTGTGGCCAGCCTGGGTGAGGGGCTGATGGTTGTTTGCAGGCTGGCCACAGTCTCTTCAGGATTCAGGTCCCTATTGGGGTACCTGGCCAGCCTGGACAAGGGGCTGATGGCTGTTTGCAGGCTGGCCAAGCCCCCCAGTGGGGACCCTGACCCCATGGGGGTGTGGCCAACCTGGGTGAGGGGCTGAGGGCCATTTTCAGACTTTCAGGCTGCCCACAGCTCCCATTGACCCAATGTCCCCGCAAGGCTGGCTGGAAGCAGGTTTCTGGGGTTTGTTTATCTTCTATAATTGATACACTGTTCCTCTAAGCTGAGGCCTAGGCAGGTAACTAAGGTAAGGAAGCCTCCTGTCTGCTTGGCTTCTATAGTTGAGACAATGTTGCCTTAGTATTCGCAGGCAGGACTGCTGTTTGCTTCAACTCTGAGGCTTCTATAATTGAGACAATGTTGCAAATATGTTGTTGCCTGGAGCCGGGAGAAACCCAGCGGCTGGCAAACAGTTTTACTCTGGCTGCAATGGAAGCTGCCTGTTTACTCAGCTCCGTGAGTGCCAGCCTCCATCTTGGCTGGGTTAATTTGCATACAGCGGCTCTGATTGGCTGGTGGGCGTGGCTTATGCATCCCAAAGAAGCGGTCAATTTCAATATTATGCCTTTATTAGATAAGATAGAAGATCCAGATAGTCAACATATATTGAAACAGACTCAATGGGCTTAGTTCTTCAAGTTAAGATGACAAAGAATAGTGGAATGAAAGATTTCTAGGTTATTGGAATGATGCATTTATGCTCCAAATCCATGACCAAGATTAACAGTGAGGAGGCACTGGCGTTCCAATAGGATGAGGTGACACCTTCATGCTGTTGGCTGGTTTCTCTGCAGCCTTCTGGTAATGAGATCGGTTTTGTCTGAAAGATCAGGGCTGATATGAACTCAAGGCAAGATGCTGTCCCTCACTAAGAAGTGAAGCAAAGCTTTCTTTCAGAGGAAGGGGCAGTGGGCAGTAGGCCAGAATAAAAGTGGGAAGGAGGGTGTACAGTCATTGCCATTGCTACAAGACTCCTGCTGGGACTGAGCTGAAGGTTTCAGGACATTCACACCTCAGAACCAAGCATAAATCTGATGTACCTGGACAGCTTTCAGGGTGAACAGGCAGCTCCAGGAGGATGTCTTTGTCTGTGGGCACAGCTGTGTGCTCTCTGAACATCCTGTTCATGAGGGACGTTTCTGGAACGATGGCGATGATGATAATGATGATGACAGTGGTTGTGGTTAGCAGCAGGAGGAGGAAGATGATCACCCAGACAATGCTGGAGCACTAAGAACTGAATCTGCATGAAGGGCTGCAGGTGTGTGTGTGTGTGTGTGTGTGTGTGTGATGAACATCTCCTGTGTTTGTGTGTGTGTTTCTGTGTAATGTGATGTGGTTTTGTGTGTGAATGTGATGCTTATGTGTGGTATGTAATGAATGTGTGCAGTGCTTCATGTGTATATATGACTGTATGGGGATGTGTGCTATGTCATACTGTTAGAGTGTAAATGTACTCTCTGTGGATATGTTTGAAGGGGGCACCAATAAAATCCACCAAGACACTCATGTGGCCTAACAAAGGCTCCATGCTTCTCACTTTGAGTTTTTCCTCCTGTCTTCCCGGTTTCCTGTGGCAAAAATGCCAGCCTCATTCAAGAGAATCTTCTAGATATGTTTCTCACTCAGGAAGCCAATATCTAGGGAAGCACTTACGTCTCTGCTCTTCATAGTATTACCTGGCAGATATATAGAGAAGGAGGCAGTGTTCTCTAGAGCTGACTTATTTTGTTTTATTATTCTTTAAAAATATAATTCTGGCTTACCTTTTTTATTGAGGTATATGTTACAATACAGTTAAGTGCATGAGTTCACAATTCTTAAGTGATGATGGATTTTTACATGTATACACACCCATATAACCACCCCTCATAGCAAAATAGAATCAATTTCCAGCACCCTATAAAGCTCCCTTGAGCCCTTTTCCAGTCAACAACCCCCAAAGACAACCAAAATTCTGACAGCTGTCTCTATAGATTAATTTTGTCCCTTCTAGAATTTCATAGAGATGGAATCATGCAGTATATAGACTTTTGTGCCTGGCTGCTTTCACTTGCACAGTGCTCTTAAGATCCACCCATGTTGCCCAGTCGAGTGTGGCTCAGCAGTTGAGTGTTGACCCAGGAACCAGGAGGTCACTAGTTCAATTCCCTATCAGGACATTTGCCTGGGTTGCGGGCTCGATCTCCAGTGTGGGGTGAGCAGGAGGCAGCCAATCAATGATTCTCTCTCATCATTGATGTTTCTATCTCTCTCCCTCTCCCTTCCTCTCTGAAATCAATAAAATATATTCTTTAAAAAAAGATCCATCCATGTTGCTGCCTGTATCAACAGTTCATGGTTTGTTTGTTTTTTTATTGCAGTGTAGTATCTTATTGTATGGATGTATCTGAGTTTATCTGTTCTCCTGCTATTGGACATCTGGGTGGGGTCCAGTTTGGGGCTATTGGAAATATAGCTGCTAGGAACATTCTTCAGCATGTATTTTGGCATGCCTGTGATAGCATTTGACAAAGATAGAGCTTACAAAAATCAAATAACAACAAAGCCACCAACTTAGTCCATCAGGTTTCCCAGGAAGGATGAAGCAATTGATCTACATGTGGCTTGTCTTGATTCTGACTACATCTCTGCATTTGAGAGAGAAGAGAGTATCACATGTGGAAGAGTAGCAAACTCTCTGGGACTCAGAGTTCTGCTGTGAAACAGACATCATCTATGAGGATTACAACATTTGTGGAACCAAGGTTCCCAGTGTAAAAATTACTCCTTAGGGATTTACTAGGAAGGGCCACTGGATGCTGCAGTCTCTGTGGGCTATTGTAGGGGGCTATAAAACTCCAGCTTGAGTCAAGGGAGAAGAATCGGGTCTAGGCCTAAGTCTTTTCTTTGTCCAAGCAGGAGGCCTGGTCATCCAAGAGGTGACACAAGGACAGTCACCCCTGCAAAGAACCCTGTACATGCGTGCAAGCACATAGTAGTGATTAGAATCTAGATTAGAAGAATCTGTGGTACGGTACATTTTCTGAGAAATGTTTTCTGGCGTATGAGGAATAGGTCAAGGGAAAGGCAGCTCATCCTTGAAGGAGATAGAGACTAGGGATGACTTCAAGAAGTTGGCTATACGCCCTGAATTGCTGTATAAAAGATTGTAGCTGCAAATAAAGAAGCGCTTCTCTCTGCCGACTGAGCAGAGATGGAGTCCTCCTGACCCCCATCTTTTTTGTGTCTGTCTTTTTTCTCAGCCTCACCTCCTTACCTTCAGGACCTGTTCATGCTGGCAGGTTCCGGCAGGCTATCATTTGGGCTCTAATGCCAATATTTTCTCACTGGAAACTCCTATAGGGCTGGGTTCAAACAACTCCAAAAGATGCTCAATTTACTTTGAGGCAGCTCAGCCTATTGCCTGACCCTGGTCACTAGGAAGGAATTCGGGGAATGAAGAGGCATGACCAGGCCTGCACCTGCACAGTAGTTGTTTTAAGATATTTTGGTGACTGTATCACCCAGACCCTGGATCCTCTCTCTACAGAAGCCAGCGCCTATGTCCTTGGCACTCATCCCACCTACCTGTGAGCTCACTACCACCTCATGCAGCTCTTGGCAACAAGACTTCTGTGCTAGCCATGGGAGCATGCTTGGATCAGTGTTGGGCAAACAAGAGGCGCTGGAGTTAGTGTCCCCAGGGCAGCTCCCAACCAATACTACAATACAATTAGGATATAGACCCCAGCAATTTCCACCCTCACCCCAAGTTGGGATATCTCAGAGGTAAACTCCAAGAGGAATTGATCTATGACTGCCCACAGAAGCTAACTTTTCTTTAAAGAAACTTAGGATGCCTGCCTATTGTTCCAGGTTCACATCCTGCCTCTACCCCCACACCAAAGCAATCTCAAACCTCCCCCTATAAAACTATCTGTACTCAAGTCTTTGTCTTGAGGCCTTCTTTGGCAGGGGGATCCTAAATGGAGCCATGCCCCTCCCTAAGAAAAAAAATAATATCTGGGAGACTGAAAACACTAATTCAAAAGAATATGTGCACCCCTATGTTCATTGAAGCACTGTTAATAAATCCAAGATATGGAAGCAACCCAAGTGCCCATCAATAGATAAAAAAAGGTGTGGTACATAATACAATGGAATATTACTCAGCCATAAAAAAGAAAAATCTTACTATTCACAACAGCATGGATAGATCTAGAGAGTATTATGCTAAGGGAAATAAGCCAAAGACAAATACCATATTATTTCACTTATATGTGGAATCTAAAGAGCAAAAAAATGGACAAACAAAATAAAAACAGGCTCATAGATAACAGAGAACAGACTAATGGTTGCCAGAAGGGAGGGGCATTGGGGGGACTGGGTGAAAAAGGTAAAGGTATTGAGAAGTACAGATTGGTAGTTACAAAATATTCATGGGGATGTATTTAAGGTATAACATAGAGAATATCTAAACTGATAAAAGAGAAAGATGCAAATTGACCATACCTTCACAACACCCACCAGCCAATCAGGAGTGGGTATGCAAATTAACCCAGCAAAGATGGTGGGTTAATTTGTATACTCAGGAGCTGAGCAGCCAGGGGCAGGGCTGGATGCTTCCATACCACCCCAGCCAAGCCAGGCCTCTGGGTAGTGTGGGAAGGCAGAAAGGTGGCTCCAGGCTGGAGCAAAGGCAGAAAGACGGCTCTGGCCAGAGCGAAGGCAGTGCCAGAAGCCAGGGGAAGAAAGGTCCATTCTTGTATGAATCTTCATGCATTGGGCCTCTAGTAGTCAATAATAGTGTATGGGGCCAGGTGGGTACTTGAAATATCAAAAGGAACACTTTGTGAAGTATATGATTATCTAACCACTATGCTGTACAGCTGAAACAAATACAAAATAATACTGAATATAAAGTCTAACTGGAAAACAAAATTTAGAAAATGCTCTCTGGCACACACATTAATTTTGGGAATTTTGCAAATTCCATGGCATCATTTGCATCACCCACTTGGGGTTCAGCCAAGCCACTGCCAGGTAGCTTTGCTGTGGAGAAGTTTGAGATCAGTGGCTGACCCAAAGGAGGACAGTAATAAACAGTATTTAATATTCAAGCTGCAGTGGCAGCAGACAGCCTTTGTCCCATTGCTCCCTCTCTGTCAGCGCCATTCCCAATACTGTGCACAATGGATATAACACTGCAGAAAGGTATGCATAAATTGAATCATTTAAAACACCCACTGGGATAGGGGAGTAGAATGGGGTGGGCATTGTTATTTAAGGGGTTTCCAAGCCATTCTGTATCCCCAAGGAAAATGGCTTATTTTAACATACAAAGCGAAAAAGAAAAAACAAAAATTATATCTCTGCCCTAATAGGTCATTTTCTTAAAAAATAAACCAATAAAATCAAATAAATCGTTTTTATTTGTTGAGAGCCCAAGACACCTGAATGATTTTTTTCTTTTGTTTGTTATTTTCTAAAATTCAGTTGTAATGTAGGTGTGAACATATTTAAAAGAATTTTAAAATAAATTCTTTTAGGGTGAAAAATCATAATACACAAAACAGTTTGTTCAGTTTCTTTCTAATCTTTTCTTGGAAGGGTTTTTTTCACACAACTTAGGAAAAGGAACAAAAGAGGAAGGTGGAGTTTGGGCTGAGAGCTAGAATTCTGTATAGCATTGGATGATTTGCATTTGAGCTTGCAGTTCTGGAGGAATAAACACACAAACCTATCTCAGTGGAGCTGGGGCAATCTGGAGGCATTAGGGAGAGCAGGGTGTCACACTGCAGATACAGATAACAACTTCAACTGTAGTAGGACACAGTTGAAGTAGCAAGGGTATGTGGGGAGGGGATTTGAGAGCACAGATAAGCTCACTCTATGAGGGTCGGGCTGATGGGGGGGGGAAAGACGTGTTCTGGGTTCTGAAGGACTCCCTATTGTCTGGTTCTTGCCAACCCCTGCATATTGAGAAGTACACAAGCTGTTTAAGTTACATTCTATTAACCTATCCCCAGGGCTCCATTTGCATGAGTTGATCTGGCACAACACCACACGCATTTTCTAATCATTTTGCTGTTTCACTGATTGCAGAATTAGAAGCCCCCACTCTCTGTTAAAAGTAGGTCAAGGAAGTTCCTGACTCCACTATGCAGCTAATAGATTTCTGAATGGCAGTGTAAGGGCACCTGAATGTGATATTTGAGCAGAACAGTGATGATCACTCACCGATCATTTGGATTGTGAGTCACTCTTTTCTCATACAGGAGCACGCGTAGGTGAGGCCTCATTGATACAGGTGCTGAAAAATAAAGGTGACACTGAACTATTCCTTTGAAAACCAAGAATGCTTTTATCTGTGCCTTATCTCTCCAGGTCTCCTCTGCTTGTGGCTGTCTGTCCTTTCCCTTTCCCATCCCCACTCTCCTCCCAGAAGCAGCAGCACCAATCCTTTTCTGTAACTCCTCCTATGGGATGACCTTATGCAGAGGATCCCACTCCATCAACCCTCCTTCCTCTCCTATAAGCTGTGTTGGTGAGCCATCTCCCCTCTCTAACTTGGCCTTCACTCAATTTCTTTCTTTCTATTCTTGGTGTTTCAAGCTCTTCCCAGAGTATACCAGCTTTAGGATACTGTTGCCTCACAGAAACCATAGAAAATGAAACTGTGGAGACTGAAAATAGGTAAGCCTTTAAGTCACCCCCCGGAAATATGTAATTTAAATCAAATTATTAAGACCTAGACATTGTGAAGTTCACCAACTATGCATTACTACTGTCAATTTATATAGGGCATGCTGTAGGGATCTTTCTTGCTTGCTTTCTCTCATCTTATATTTTTCACATGAACAATTTTTGTTTAAACCACTTCTTCTAGCCCTAGACAATGGCAATCATAATCTTCTCCAATCAAAACATATTGCCAGCATGTATTCATTTTTTAATTTGAAAAATGACAACAGTGATTTCTTTAAAGTCTCACACTCACTCAGAGCTATTTCACCATTGGTTGCTTTAGAATCCAGAAATTCCTAGAAGAGGAGAAAGAATAAATCAACATAAAATGATGTAATAAAATCCTCTTGAATAACAACCAGGTAGTAAATTAACATATACAGGACCTTTGAAATAATCATGTAGAGGGAAATCTAATCTAGCAAACAGCTGGCTGGGTCTCTGCCCTTGACGAACAGGCTGAGAGATACAACTGCTGTAAAGATATTTGAGAGCGAGTCCTAAATGCAGAAAGCTGTCTTTTATTTTAAAAAGAGAAAAAATCAGATCCTTAGTTTGACAAACCTTAATTTCATTAAGATTGACAGTGTTGCTTTTGTCAAGCAGACATTTAACAAATGAGATTGCACAACCACCCCACTTGGTTTCATCTAATTTAATTTGACAGCCAAAGCAGGTAGGGAGAAGAATGTACTTACAGAGGAGGGAAGAAAGCTTCCCAGGAGTTACATGACAGGGCTTGCTGGATCAGGTGGCAGTGAGTATCTCCTCCATAGCTTTTGTATTTGTTGTCTTGTTTTAGTTTTTTAATAGATACATAAAGCACATTAACTGAGCCTACCTTAAAGGTACAACTTTTTTTCAAATTATAAGAAAAAGTTTATTTAGAAAATTACAGAGGTAATATAAATGACCCAGATGGGCTGCATAAGTTCACAAAACAAGTTCCAGAAGCAAAAGGGCTCTTGGAGCTTAGAAGAGGGAAAGGCAAAAGTAACCCACCTGGTGGCGGGGGGAAGAAGGGGGCAAAGAAGAGAGGGAAGGGAAAGGCGCAGGTGTGCTCTTGAGAAAGAGAACCAAATGCACAACTTAATAAGGTTTCCCATTGTGTAGATTCATATAACCACCATCCAAATGCAGATATAGATCACTTCCATCCCTGCAAAGAGTTCACTTTCATAACATAACACCTCTCTTCTGCTCTCAAGGTAGCCACTACCCTGCCTTCTAATAGTTTTTGAAAATCATCACCTGTTTTGAACTCCATATAAAGTCCTTTGATGTCTGTTTTATTTCATTCAATGTGAAATTAATTCAGCTTATTGCATGTCTCAGTAATTCATTCTGTTATTGCTCTATAATATTCCATTATGCAAATATAGCAGTTTATTTATTATTGATGGATATTTGAGTTGTTTCCAGTTTCCTCCTTGTCTTCAATTTTAACTTATATTTCTAGGTTGTCTATAGAAGAGCATCCAAGAAATAAGCAAGTATGGTATGTCCCCAGCTGAACTTGCTCCAAACTGGTGGCAAAATCCATTCACCATCACCTAAGCACATGTGCTATTATCCCAAAGGTATTGCCGTGGGTTATCTTTCCCCTAAAAATCAAGCTAGCTCCATGTTTCTTTATTATATCCATCACAGAAGTGTTGGGCAGAGAGGTTGCTTCATTGCCTCACCTCCTTTAACCCTGAGATAGAAGAAAGGGAAGTGAGCTGGGTTTTGGCCAGTCATATTAATACAGCTTAGCAAACAGATTGGGACATGGTTCCTCAGGGTGGGCTTGAAGGCAGCTAGGAGAGGAGCCATTTCTCACCTAGATTGCCCGTATATCTGGCACCATGCCTGCCTCTGGGTAGACTCAGAAACATAGCTTAAATTGGGGCATCATTCCTGATCATTCTGACACATTCTCATTTTCTGAATCTGGAAAATAAAGAGACTATTGTCATTGGGCAGAAATGAGGCACAACGGATTGTCATCTTAGAAGGCTGCCCCATTCTTTCAGCTGATGGGTAAGGCGAGCAGCTGTATAGATAGGTTTGGCAGGACTGGAAACTCCTGGGAGGAGTAGGACTATGAGCTGGAAATGAAGGGAGAGTGTAAGCCATTTAACCATCCTGGTTTGCCTGGGACTGTTGCCAGTTGGGCACAGAAAGTTTGAGGTCCTTGAAGCCAACTGGTCCACAGTGGTTGGCCACCTTAAAAGAGGGACATCTTTTCACTCATTCAGGTAACAAATATTATTGAATTTACACATCATGCACCTTGCAAGGTGTGGGGGATAGAGTGGTATTTAACAAGGCACAAGTGATCCCTCTCCTGTTTCAGACTACGTGCTCTAGAGAGAAAGGTGGAGTTTAAAGAAGTGATTACAATCCAGTGCTATGCTTGCTTTGATAGAGATAAGGCAATGAGTGCTTTAACTGGGAAAATACCAGAGGCTATGAAGCAGGTGGTGAAGACAATCCACTACTGGTTCTTATCTCCTTAGCATAGCCACAAAGTTCTAGAGCTGCTTAGAAAAGCAATTTACACCAAAGTCTGATGCACTACAAACTGGCTGTGAAACAAAGAGGGTGGGCATGGGGATGATAAGGCAGCGAACTAATTTAGGTCTATTGATATAACCCTTTGTGCTGCTTAGACCCCCCTACCCTGCCTCCCACTCAGAGGACACCCATTAGGTGGTGTGAAACATCCAGTTATGGGTTGATCAGGAGATCTTGGAGTTGTCCATGCCCATGAATTAACATTGATAAGCATGCCTTGGCAAACTTCTGCATCTTTTTTGGGTCATGTTATAAAATGTAGTGGGGGAGGTAGAACTAATATACTTGGGTTAATAAGTATGTTTGTAAACTGCTCTAGGAGCAAAAAGTTAGTGCCAGATTCTCTGTTATGTTACAACAGAACAGCATGTACTCCTAAATTATGTAAAACGAATGGACATGTGTTCTTGCCTAAAAGGCCCAATTATTGTTGGTTAAAAAGAAAAACCCTTTTAATGCATTATAAATATATGGCAGCTGTTGTAAGATGTGACAGGCTAGCCCATGCAGTTTCATTCATTCAGTTCATTTCGCAGATACCTATTGGAATGTATGCCCCCGAATATTTTACATTCCATCCAGCCATCACATAGGTCCAACTAAACAAAACAAATCCCCCCCAAACTAAGTCCTTGTCTCCATGGGATGGTCCAAATATTAGTCCAGTGTTAAAGACAGCCAAGTAGTATGGGTCTTGAATTTTACAGTCTCTTTCTTGTACAGTCATGCACTGCTTAATGATAGGGGTACATACTGAGAAATGTGTCATCAGGTGATTTCATTATTGTGTGAACATCATGGAGTGCACTTACACAAATGTAGATGGTGTATAGCCTGCTACACACCTAGGCTATGTGGTACAGCCTATTGCTCCTAGGCTACAAACGTGTACAGCGTATTACTCTGCTAAACACTGTAATCAATAGTAACACAGTGGTAAGTATTTGTGTCATGCATTGCACTATGACATCACTAGGAGATAGGAATTTTTCAGTTGTATTATAATCTTATGGAATCTCCTTGTATAGGTAGTTCGTGATTGCCCAAAATATTGTTATGTATTCATCAGCCTAGAGGGTGTCAATGGTGTTTCTTTCTATAAAGGGTGTCCTTTTATTGATGTCTATAAAAATATGGGAATGGAAGTTTTTTCTAGAGAAGAGTTTTCGTTGTTTTCATCATGTGTTAAAACAGCAAATACACATTAGGTTAGATTTTCTTTATTTATTAGTTTTGTCTCTTCTTGCCCTCCTCGTGCCACTGTACAGTTAAAACAGAGATCCTTCAGGAGGATCACTTGGTAAAGTATATGATTGTCTAACAACTGTGTTGTACACCTGAAACTACTGTACAATAATATTGTATGTCAATTGTACTTGAAAAAAAAACACAAAAACAAACAACAGATCCTTCCAAACCATTCTTTTTCTATCGCACAGGAAGCAACATACCACCCATCTGCTCTGAGTACTGAACCTTTGGAGTTCCCAATTATCAAGCAGCTCTTTCCATAATTGTGGAAGTTTAAGGAGGAACAATGATACCCTCCCCTAGATGACCTCTAAGCTTACTTTTGCAAAGAAGCAATAATAGAGACTTAGCCATGAGGAGCCAAGTGTCCCTTCTCTTTTACTGTTTGATGATGACTTCCTTTGTAGCTTGTTCAGCGTGCTTATCCTGGTTTATGATTTTTTACCATCTGCTTTATTTCTCTTACTAGGGGCCCGGTGCACAAAAATTTGTGCACTCAGGGTGGAGGGAGTCCCTCAGCCCGGCCTGTGCCCTCTCACAGTCTGGGACCCCTCAGTGGATGTCCTATGATGGCCCCAGTCTGCCAGGCGCCTTCTGTGTGTGTGTGTGTGTGTGT
>PVJC01011266.1:0-25942 GCA_004026665.1 Murina feae
GGGTGGCTGACTGTGGCAGATGCTGCTTTGCTACCAGGAGGGGCTGCCTACTATGAGGCTGGTCATGCTGATGTGGCCATCACTACCTACTGCGTACACTCTGAAGAGAATCGTGAAGATCCCCAGGCCCCACCACAGATTCTAAACCAAGAGGTTCAGGAAAAGGACTGGGCACCAACTTTCTTTTAAAAACGAACACCAGCATCAGTTTTCATGTAGGGAGTGTAAGAACGACACCTGGAAAAACATAGATTCGCCAACTTTAGAGATACAGATTTGGTCTGAAAGGACAACTTTCAAACTCTGTGACCCACTGAGGTTTTTATATGTATGCATATGGTTGTTTTCTTTTAACCATTTTATAGTCCACAAAGAATTAGAGATGGTTTAGTGTGGGCAGTAACTCATATAAGGAACATTCTGTGATCAGTTAGAAACAACTGAAAAATGTCCAAGACAATATAATCTACTGATTTTTTAAAAGTAGAACTGTAAAAAAATAATTAAGCTAAATAATAATGGTGGTGATGATTACCATATTCCACATTTTATATTATGGACACTATATGCCAAGAATTACTCTGTCCTCAACATTGAAGTTAACAAAACTATTTAAAAAACTTGGCCAGACATTGGGGACGTCAGAAATGGTCACTATTGTAGTCGCCTGTTTACTTTTGTGTGTTTTTTTAAAATATGTGTTTTATTACTTTTAATGGAGATATAATCCAAATACCACAAAATTCATCATGTGAAAGTGTACAATTTAGTATTTTTTAGAAGTCTCAAAGTTGCATAGCCACATCCAATACCTAATTCCACCACATCTTCATCACTGCACAGAACCCCTACCCACAACCAGTCACTCCCAGCCCCTCGCTCTCTAGCCCCTGGGAACCACTCATCTGCTTTCTGTCGCTACCCAGAGCCTGCGTGTACAGGAACTAATTGTAATGTCCCCTTCAGAATTCCGAAATGAGATTTTGAGATCCTGTAGCCTATATGTCCACATACATATTGGATATGTTTAGTCTGCGCATATTACCAATCTGTGCATCCCACTGATTTGGTTTGTACTTTCTCCCATGCTACCAGCTGTGCCTCTGTAGTGTCACTTTCAAGGGCTGAAGAAATTTCATCAAATAGATATTGCATAATGCATTTAACTAATCTGGTGTTGCTAGGATTTACATTTGAATATTGCGTTCTTTACAAAAAACTAGTAACCAGGTTTAGACATGTGCGCTTTGCATTTTAAGAAGCAGTTTCAAAAAGCAGCTGCTCTGATTATACTCCTTCTGTTTGCATCTGCATATATACAAGCCCAGCATGGTGTGGGCAGCGAGGGGGGGAGGGGGAGCTGTGAATCCCCTCTGCCCATCACATCACAGCTGGACAGTCAGGGAGCCAGCTCTCTTTCCTATCAAAAGGAGTTCGGCGACAGTCCCTATAGGGCAGTCCCTGCTCAGAAGTACTTCCTAGACATTCTATTTTAAAAGTTCCACAGCAGCTAATTTAAACATTAAAGGCACATATAAACTAAGATCCAAAGAGAACTACGTTTATTTGGCATTCTTTGATCCAAGCATTACCTGACACACTGACAGTCAGGGTCAGAGCCCCAGGACCTCACTTTGCAAAGTGTAACACTAGCACCCCATCTGATTAGCTTCTAATTTCTAGCACCAGAGTGGGGGGAGGGGAAAGCATTTTCTAAGGCTTAGGCAGGACACCTAACTGCATAGGAATTTGCATTTATATGAAGGGGCTGAAACCCAGCTTTGGCATCAGCAGGTGTTTAGTCTTTTACTTCCCTGGGGAAGCAGGGGCTATCCCAATAAATCCTCCGTTCCTCTTCCTGCACACTTAAAAACCCATCTTTGAGCTCCACTGACTCCATGGGGTTAGAACTTGGTATTGAGTACAAAGGGAGGAAAAGTACTTGTGTGGGCAGAGAGGACAGAGAGAAGAAGGGGCGAGGAGGGAAGGGACAAGCTCGGGCTCCCACATCCCTGAGCCCCGCACTGGAGAACGCAGAGGCAAAGACAACAGTGTGGAAGCCGGAAGGAAGGGGTGTCAAAGATGCCCAGGCTCTTAGGGGACCCACAAATCCACACCCACCAGTACACGCGCTCTTTCCTGGGCATGACCACACATGAAGTCCTGTGAGGGCAGTTTCTGTTTTAAGACTCTTTGACTTAGTTTCTGTTTTAGCAGCTGCACAATAATGATTTTATTACAAAAGGTAAACATCTTGTAAGCTAATGGGAAACATATTGCTTGACACAGTTATTAATGTCAGGACTTATGTCCCTAACACGGAGGGTCCTCTCTGACCTCGAAGATCAGACAATGAAACAGCAATGTGCTGCCATGACTCAGTGGGAGTTTCTATTAGTTCTTATAATCAATCGCCCCTTAGTCATTTGTATGCATGTAATAAGCACTCACCTTCACAGTCTGTCCAGCTTCGGGGCCATCCTACAAGGAGGGGAAAGCACAGAGGTGAGAACAGACCTCGTATCTCCAGCTTATTCAGAAATATCCCCTGTTAATAATTTAGGTCCAATTTCATTGTGTGTCCATTTACATTATTCTCCTGGGAACCACTCGCTTCAAATGTGTGGCACCAAGAAGTTCTCCATTTCTACCTGAGAGTAAGTCAGAAGTTATGCATGAAAATGACATAAATTATCCAGTGAGCCAACCCCTTGCTACTTGTCATGCTCTTTGCTCTTGGCAATGGTTTCAGTGGCATTAGAGGAAAGCTGAAATGTTCGGAGAGGTGAAGTATCACACGTTTTGGTTATCTTTAACCCAGAAGTAGTTTAACTAAGGTCTGACTACTTTAAATTTCTACTCAGGAAATCTGCTATAAACATAATTCATTAAGCAAGAAAATGGGTTGCTCATATGGGGCTGACATCTCAGATCATGCCCTCCCTGGGGGAGAGAGATGGGAGAGTTCATTGTAGCCGGGCCTTTTCCCATTCTGGCTCCTTCTCTCAGCTTTCTGAAGCCCCACAAAAGTATTTGCTTGGTTGAAAATGAGCAATCTCACCCAGTCACCAAGCATCATACAAAGTCAAAGCGAAGGCTGCATAGCTTTGGGATCTCAAAACAAGCAATGTGTCTACAATCAGAAGTTCCAAACTGAACTAGAGCACTGCAACTTCAGGCAAATCTTTCTACCACTCTGACAACACTAATGGGATGGGAAATCTTGCCCTGCGGTGGGGCCAGGGCTGTATAACCCGTGGTTTTTAAACTTGGAGTCACAACCCACCAGAAGGTCAGGAAGTCAACAGAATGGGTTGTGTCAACACTAAAAACAAGAGAACTCAGATAATAGAACAAAAACTATTAGAATGTATAGAATGGGTAAACATTGTCTTCTGAAATGCTGGTTTCCTATATGTACGTGCATGTAGGAGGTATACATGATTGTGAATTAAATATATATCTTACTGTGGGGTGAAGTTAAAAGAAGTTTGAAGGTACTCAAAGCACAAGTCAGTTCTGTATTTATGGAATTAACTTTGTAGTGAATCGTGTGAGATACCCAGTACTAGTCATTTTCTGCATGTGTGGGTTTCCTGTTAGTATGTCATTAAACATTGACAGGTGCCTTCATTTAGTCCCTCTGGAAACAAGATTTGTAGCATAAGTTTGATGACGCCCCCCTGAGCCTAACTGTTTGAGGAGACTCAAATGGTTTGACATACAACACACACACACACACACACACACACACAGGTTTTACAGGGAAGTTTAAATACTATTAACATAGACATAGTGGCCAAAAATAATTTTTTTATGAGAAGCAGATGAGCATTTCTAGTCAGAGCCTTTCATCACCTGAAAACCATGACTTTCTTTAAAGAATCTATTCCATCTGGTAGAGTACGGAGGATGGCAGAGGAAAGATGTTAACTATTCAGTTCAGCTAAAGCACGGAGTACAAGGTCTCATGTTGTGGAATAATCCTTTTTTTCCCTTAAAGGATTATTGTTGAGTCACCAGCTTTCAAAGCTACAAGGACTTTGATATGTATTGACACCCACGGGGCACCGTTTGACAAGTGTCAACTCACCTCTGCCTAAGGGTTTCCAGAACCTTGGGGTCTCATTTCTTTACTAGGTGGCTGGCCGCATGAACTATTCAATCCATGTAGAGTCTGACCAATCTATAATCAGTCACTGAGACTTGATATATGAACAGAGAAAAGGTCTGCTCTCTGCAGGCCAGGTCTCACCTAACCTGCATATCTCAACTTGACTGGAAGTTGAGCAGAGCTAAAGCAGGCAGTGTTTAAAGCACAGCCACCATGAAGTGCAGATGGCTCACCCAGCCCTAGCTCTAGTGAAAGGGATGGAATGCTGGAAAGCCCATCAGGTTACACGTCCATACGCCCACCTGTCTTGTAAGCAATGCAGCCGACATTGTCTCAGCTGATATTCCACAGTCGAGCGTGGGGTCAGTGGACAGTAGGGTGGTCCTGGATTAGTTCCATCCTTTTGTGCTATGATATCAGACGTGAATAACCACGGCTGCTTACCCAGGGGGATGGCCAGCTCAAAGGGGGACGAAGCCCAGTGCTAGGATTTAAAAAGGAAGAAGACTAATCTCTGAGTATCTGTTCACTCACCTGCATAGCAAACGTAAGAGAAGTCCCCTGGAAATGCTTTTCCACCACCGTGCCGACCCTCTGGGTCGCCTGAAACAAATCAGCCACTTCATCAGGACGCAGATCTCGGAAGCGCTCCACTGGCCGAAGGGGGCACACCAGGACATCTGCAGGGAGGTCTGTTAAGGGTCACTCTGCTTGCTTGGGAAAGTGTATGCCCACAGTATCACATCCCTTTGGCCCAGGACCTGAATTCTCAAAGACAAAAAATCAAGAAACTAATATTGACCAACCACCGAACAACAAGGGGTTCAAAGAAGACTTACAAACATGGTTTATTGGACTTTGAAGGAGAAACTGGGATGAGCTGGAGAAATTCTTAGAAGAGCAAAGAATATCAGTGCGTCAGAGACACTAGAGTGCTGGCAGAGATAACTGTGCCAAGAGGCAAGCTATTCCCTGGTCTTATTGTAAAGCTCTGGCCTCTTAAGCAGCCCGAGGCTCTGGGCTGGAAGAGCAACTAAAATAGCCAGTTGGTGTCTCAAACAAGAGTGTCATGATTAAAATTTCAATTTCAATATCTCTTTGAAGAAATATGTAACGAAAATACAATCATAGTTTTATTTATTCATTTTTAAAACCAGTGTAGACATTCTGAAAACATACAGTGCATTTCACCTATAACCAATAGATGTGTCATGTGGATGAACAATTTATGACAAGGATTCTGGAAACTGATTATTAAGAATTCAAGAAGGCAGTTAAAAGGCCCTGGCCAGTGTGGCTCAGTTGTTTGATCAATGTCCCATGGTTCAATTCCCCATCAGGGCACATACTCCAGTTGTGGGCTAGATCCTCAGTAAGGGGTATGAAGGAAGCAGTCGATTGATGTTTCTCTCTCCCTCTCTATTCCTCTCTGTTAAAATAAATTTTTAAAAAAGTATTGAAAAAAAAAAAAGAAGGCGGTTAAAGGTAAATCATTAATTTATGAAAAGGATTCCTGCTCTTGCAAATAAAAGTATCTTAATGCATTCTATAAGTTAGACAAGTCAGCACATTTACATTATTAGTCTGAACAAGTAACAAGATGTAGAGAAAAATGATATATAAATTTGATCATTTGTTGATAGCAAATTAATATTTAATGTTATATCATTAATAGAACTTCAGTTACCTTTTGTATTTGAAATCATCATATATGTGTGGGTCTATACATGTATACACTTATGCACACATATGCATACACATATAAGTTATATTAACTTTTGCTGTGGCCTAGTGGCTTGGCTGGTTGGTAGCTTGGTCATCCCATACACCAAAAGGTTGTAGGTTTGATTCCTAGACAGGGTGTGTAGGGGAGGCAAACCGTCATATTGATGTTTTTCTCCCTTTTTTCTCTCCCTGCCTCTCTCCCTTCCTTCCTCTCTCTCAAAAATCAATAAAAACACATATTTGGGTGAGGATTTGAAAAAAAGGTTGTTAACTTTTGTTTAATTTTTAAATACCAGCAGGAGGTAAAAAGCACTGTAGTGTTCTCTTCTGTTTCTTGTTTCCTTTTTTCTTGTTGTTTTAAGAGAACATGCTGCTGCCTGGGAGCTAAGCAGCTAAAGGTCATAATAAAACCACAATTCTACAATTTTGCTAGAATCTTGAGCATTTTAGCCCATCACACCATTGATAGGACTCAGGCCCCAGGGAGAATGCAGTGAGCTCAGCCGCACAGGTCTGCTTTCCATAGGAGAAGAGGAAAAAAGAGGGAAAGCTTGATTAATTTTTCTCATAATCAGGAAGTTCATGTCAACAGTAAACCAGGAAAAGGAACATTTGTTAAATCTGAGCTCATTTTTCAAGAGAGAAGGGAGGCCTTCACCCACAGGGCATCTGATACTTAGATAATTATCTTTCCTTGGCAGGGCTGTTTTATTATCAAGGGTCAATGAACCGTTTAGAAATGAAGAATTTCCTTTCATTTCCTTTTAGCAGATTGCCATTCTCCACTCCCACTAGTTGCTTTTCTTTGTTAAAGGAGACCTTTCCCCATCTTCCTCCTTCTTGCATTAATTTACACCCACCCTGGGCCCTGATTACACCAAAGCACAGCAAGATGAGGACCCTGCATGCTTCCAGCCATCCACACAAAGAAACTGGGTGGGGAAGAAACAACATTTTATTTAAACAGTTAATTACTGTGAAAACTGGTGGAATAAATCTGACAATCTTTGTAACTTTAGTAATATCAATGACATCTGAAAGGGTTTCTTCAGTACCATAAAAAAATCTTATCATATTATCTGTCAATTTTGTGAATCTGATGCTAAGGATTGACTTGTCCAAATATCTAATGATTTAAAATATTTATGGAACCAAATAAAAATGTCTGAATTTATCAGATGTTTTATCCTGTGCAGTATATCAAACCAGAGGGTAATACATCACATATGTTTATTATGTTAATTAAACATTAATAATGGTGATAATGTTATAAAACAGTTAAATAGGCTAAACACATTCTCATTTAGGTGTCTATTTTCACCAGCCTATTTAGGCAACACTGACCTGATATATACTAGGACATACTCTGCAACCCAACCCTTTGTTAATAAGTCATTTTATCTGCACACACACACACACACACACACACACTTCTATGCAAATAATACGATAAATAAAGACCACTTTTCATATGGGTGAAGTGCTCACATGGGTGATGGATGATCATTTTTCTTCATTTTGTTAGAACTCAGAGGATGGCCAAAGAGGCATCTCAACTGGGAAGTGGCTGCAAAGGTGGGCTGCACACAACTCTAGAGGCAGTTGATGGATCTGGAGCTACACAGGGTGAAGTTCCGGAGCTCTGGGCTGTGTGAGTAGTTGACTTGGCCAGTGGCAGCTTGACCAGCCACACTCCCTGGGCCATTCTAGACTCTAATCAGAAAGTCAGGACCAACCACTGCCCTTCAGTTCCTAGCAGGAGTGGGAACATCTGACCTCTGGGCTACATAAAGCCCATAAAATCATTTGGTCTTGCCCTGCCAAGACATTAGGGATGAATTCATTAAATGTTGGACCAAATACAGCAGGCTAATTGTTAGGTTAATAGTTTTGTATGGCCCGTGAATGAGTGATGTTATAAATAGCCAAATATCCAAACCTTGGCAGCAAAAAGGTTCCCCCCCACTCCACCCCCCACTTTAAAGCCATAGCAGGAAAGAGCCTCTCTCTAAACCTCACCACAGGCCGCATCCTAATGCTCACCCACCTCCTGGCCCCCTTTCCCATCCTCTCCTGCACACTGTGCACCTGTCACGTTTGCTTTCTTTCTGTTCCTCAAACACAAGTAAGCTCCTTCCCAGATACACAGCCTTTATCCTGGCTGTGTGTTCTTCCTAAAATGCATATGGTCGCTTCTTTCTTATTCTTCAGATTCTGATTCCAAGGCCACTCTCTCAGTGGAACACTTAACTGCTGGGTGGTTTAAACTGCTCCCTGCTTACTCACTCTCACATCACCCTATGTTGACCTTCCCTTGGCCTTTGCCACCAGCCGGTAGTTTTCTTGGTCAGTTGCCACCTTCCCAGATGAGAAAATAAACTCGACAAGAGTGAAAACTTAGTCTTATTTACTGATATTTCATCACCGCCTATACCACCAGAGACACTTAGTAAGTATTGCTGGAATGAATGAATAAATAATAAACCAGACCCCAATATCAGTCACCTTGGAGTACTAGAACCCTGAGGAAATTCACTTACTTTTCAATTATCTATGCAAGATTGGGATAGTTTGCATGATTTTTTTTGAATTCAAAGAGATTTATCCTTAATATACAGCATAGTTAGAACTAATGTTGGATGAGAGCTAGGGAAATGTAAACTCATTTGTAATGTAAACTAATTTTCATATGAGCCCAAAGGAAATATAATTATGAAGGTAAAATCCTTTTTAAATATCCCTTTATAATTAGAAAAAAAGTGGTTTCTAGAATATTCGGAATCTCAGATAAACTACATATAGAAAAATACTGCTTTATACAATGACTAGGAAATGTAATTCATTTTTCACTCAGCAAACTGTGAGCATCAGTGTAGACACTATGTGAAGCTCTGGGATAACGAAGAAGAGAAGGAAGCTGTTCCTGCCCTCCAGACCAGACTGCAGGCATTGAGGCAGAGAGCTGCAGTACTGGGGGAGGCAGAGATGATGCATAGAAGCAGATAAACCTGGGGCACCTTCATAAGGCAAGGGTTCCAGGGTAAGCATGAGTAAACTCCGAATTGGATAGATCAGTCCATGACTACCTGGACGTATAAACAGGTTCATAAAGGATTTAGAGCGAGTAAGTAAACTTTTTCTGCAAAGGACCAGATGTAAATATTTAGGGTTTGGTGGGCCATATGGCTAAGCAGCCAGAGACAATGCAAACACTGATAGATGTGGCTATAAACAAAAAGAGGAGGCTGGCCAGATTTGGCCCATGGGCCTTAAAGTGTCAATTCCTGATATAGAGGAATCACATTTGAAAGAGCAAACTAAGGGAAATGGGAAGTGCTGGGGGCCTATTCTTTTTTTAAAAAATATATATTTTATTGATTTTTTACAGAGAGGAAGGAAGAGGGATAGAGAGTTAGAAACATTGATGAGTGAGAAACATTGATCAGCTGTCTCCTGCACACCTCCCACTGGGGATGTGCCCACAACCAAGGTGCATGCCCTTGACTGGAATCGAACCCGGGACCCCTGAGTCCACAGGCCGATGCTCTATCCATTGAGCCAAACCGATCAGGGCTGGGGCCTATTTTTTCCCTGAATTGAGGACTGTAATGCTAGTTTAATAACATATTGATAAAGATTAGAGTATTTCACAAAATTTAACTGTCCAAGAAAAATATCTGAGCATGATAAAGCATATTTTATTTGAAATCATCAAATTTGTGTGGGTATATGCATATATACACTTATGCATACAAACACATACACACATGACCTTCTACAATGCTTCTGATACTTTCAAGAGCAATCACACACATACACACATACGGGCAATCACAACCAGAAAATGTTATGGTATTTGCACCATGAAATAAATCATGAGTGTTTCTGCCCAACGCAAGCCAAAGGCTTTTCTGGCATCTCTAATTGGGAAAATGCAGCATATCGTCTGCAAACAAGTGAGAATGCCAAAGCAGTGTGCTATTTACAAATTCATCTGAGAATAAAAGCATTTTCTCAAAATAAGTGCATAAGCCTCAGAAGAAAACACCATATTGCTGGAAGATGGTAGGTATGTGCTACATGTTTCTCCTAGACAAACAATTCAGGGAAAGCAAATTAATTCTGAAGAACAGTAGACAGCACTTATAATTCTACTACCACCGTTTATATGCCAATGATTTTAAGGTAATATCACTTATGCAGACTAATTTAATATGGAGACTCTTAGACTTAGTTATTGGACAATTCCCATACCATACATAGGCTATAAGAACACACTTCTCCTGAGTTGCTTGAGATGAACACCTCTGAAGAGACTCTTTAGCCAACATGCAATGATAACCTTAAAGAAGTTAATCTATTCAAATGAATTTATTTTGTTATTCCTTACCCAAGGATTTCCCCCCCCCCATTTATTTTTAGAGTGAGTGGAAGGGGGGATTCACATATTAAATGAATTTAATGTATGTTGATCCAGTACACTTCACATATGAAAACCTGTGAAAGAGATTAGCACATGGAATCTGGTCTCTCCCTGCCATCTAAAGTAGAGACATCCACTTAGTAATAACGTTTTGTAAAAGAAAAGAAAGATAATAGTTACAATTTAGTTCCTTTAGTCAACAGAGATTCCTTGTAGTAGAGGAAAGTCAAAGAAGACTTCTTACTGCAGATGAGAGCTAAAGAGGACTTTACAAACGGGGGAGTAATTCAAACAAGATTGACTGACTCATCCATCGATCCCACAACTAAAACCTTTCTCAGTCCAGGGCTTGTACTACAATTGAGGGTGCCAACATGAATACAGCGGAGTAACTGACCTTGAAGAATTCACACTCTAATGCCCCAAACTGTCATGCGGTGTAAACAGATCATTACAACACAGATGAGTGCCACTGATAGAAATCAGTACAGAATGTTGTGGGAACACAGAGGAGGCAGCATCTAACTCTGCCCAGGGCTTAGATAAACTGTTCAGGATGGGCTTTCATTTCAATTTTCTAAAATGAGCAACTATTTCTCCAAATCTGGACCAATTCAGGCCTTGAAAATAGTCTAATAAACTTATGACTACTTGTCAGGCATTCCTCCTTGGACCAAAATCACTATTTCATTTATATATGTACTTGCATTTACTTAATCTTTCCAACCAACCCATAAAACACCTTTATAATTCCTATTTTGCATTTAAGGAAATTGCAACTTACAGAACATAACATATTTGTGCAAGACAGCACACACCTAATAAGAGACTAACACTAGACTTCAACCCAAAGCCTGTCTGATTCCGAAGTTCCCGTTACTGACCACAGCTCTGTGATGCAAACTGTTTATGACCAGTCTCTGCTTACCCTCTTACTAAAAGTATGCCTCCATTCCTGGAGTCCCTCTCTTCATGGAAGAGAACCAGAGGTTTCATGAAATTCCAAGATATTATGCAAAACTGCTGAACGCTTTGAAACGCCTAGCCTTGAATGAAGCAAGCAGAGGCAACATGCACTCCCCTGGTGGAAGGGGCCTCAGTGCAGGGCAGAGGAGGTGGTGAGTATGGCCTCATCCTAACAAGACCTGTGAGTAAGCTCATCAGAAATGAGAGAACTACCTTGCACCAGGGGATCGGCGGGAAGAAGTAAGTCCGGGTGCAGAGCCTGCATTTTGGCCTTTTTCCATCTTTGAGCTTGGGTTGCTTCAAGGCAACTTTGGCTGCCCTAGGCTCCCAGATTCAGGTAAGGTTAGATATTACGATCGATGCCAATGGATTACACTGTCAGACACCCTGAAAAATCCCTTTGCTTTTGGACAGTCTAATTATTGGGAGTCATTGACTTCCTCATAGCATCGTTTATATCACCAAGGACTACTAGAAACCTGGTAATGCCTTTGCCCCCTCCTCCCTCTTCCTCGCCACTTTCACCACCAACCCGAAGTGACTGTCTCTGTCCTTTTGGATGTAAACACTTAGTGTTTCTCTGCCACATGACCATGTTGTGACAATAAGCCAAGCCCCGCAGTGAATTCTTGCTGACACACAGCAAACCCAGAATACACACAATTAAAGAAAGAAATCAGATGGAATCTTTGCACTGGTCATGTACCTCAAGTTGTTGTGGTAGATTGTTTACAAATATCACTCCAAGAATCCTCCCCATCCTATATGCCCCTTTGCAAAATGACTTTGCTTCTCTTTGCATTGAGAGGTAGAGTTTGTGTCCCGTCCCCTTGAATCTGGGCTGGCCTGTGACTTGCTATTTGGCTTCCCAAACCAAAGTTATTTTTATTACATGTCAGATGACAAAATGTTGCGCCTCAGCCACATGTTCTAATGCTAAATCTTGGCAGATGGCAACACTCCACTGCATAATTCTCTCTTTGATCCATAGAGACTCAGAATCCTTGTCAATCCTGACCTCTGAGCAGTCACCACCAGTGGGCATGGAACACAAGGCAGCTGCACCCTTTCTGTGGCTCCCATATGGCCTCAGGAACCATGGACGCAATCAAAAGGCCCGGTGGAGTCAAGAGCAAAGTGAGATTCTATGAAAGTGAGACTCTGCCCAACTGCATCAAATGTTCACTATGTTGCTACACTTTTTATTAAACATAAATTTGGTAAGTTCAAAACTTGCTTATCAAGGATAATAATTGATGATTAAAAATAATTGTATGAGCATTTCCATGACAAATATGAAATATTTAAGTACAGAGTCATGACAGAGAAATGGAAATGTACTAATTTAAATGATTAATTCAAGAAGACAGCTGAATATTATTCTCAGACTTGCTCCCATTTATTTTTCTATATATGATCTATTCTACGGATTCTGATTATAAAAGTAACTAAAATAAATCAAACCATCAAAATATCATTGATTCTGATGAGGCTGGTCAGCATGTGTATATATGAATATGGAGTAAGTCTATATCTAATGACACAACAAAGGGTTAGTCATGCTTCTAAACTAATAATGAAGAAGAGTCTAATTCATTTCTACTGCAGATCAATAAGCAGTTCGGTGACATGCATGACCCTCTCTGCTTGCAGAGGACTTCTGCAGACCCTTGTAATGAATTAATTGCTCTAACAAATAATACTAGACTTACTATTTAAAGTAATTCTTAACGTCACTTCAAAAACAACAGGATGGGTCATGAGGTATTTTTAAAGAGAAGATTCAATTTACTTAATGCCAATAGCACAGTTGTGGAGCCATGTACCAAAATAGGTGGTATCTCAATAAATAATCTACTATTCATAGATACTTCTGTGAATTTTCCTATCAGTAAGGTAGAAATATTAACCCCCAAAATTAAGAAATACAATTCTGACAAAGCATGTTGCCAGTTTGGACCACACCTTTCTTTACTGGATATTAACATAACCATTTCAGTAACTCAATGAATACATGAGATATGCACCAACCATAAGCATAAATGGCATAGATATAATTTTAAGCAAATTTGATTTTCAGAATGTGATCAATTCCAGGACAGTGTGATTAAGATAATGGTAGTACTTTGATCCTACCTGGGTCTCAAGGCAAGTATGAATATCTATAAGAATTCCCGTGTTTTGTCCTAGAGAACACTTTGGGCCAAAGATACAGTGAGCTGTCAATCACCCATGGGCAGAGGAGCCAGGAATCCTGCTCTAGACAGATCTGCCTTGAGCAATCCCAGCATCCCTACTCTGCACGCTGCTCAGAGGCGAGAGCCACATTCATAGGGAGAGGTAAACAGGCTGCTTTCAAAGAAAGGAAAAGGAAAAAGGAGCCTGCAGCCTGGCCCAGGGTGGATTCTTTGATTCTGTGAATTCTTCAAGGCAGAGGAATCCTATGATAATCAGAATTGGCAAGAGTTATGCTTATATGAAACTAAACTTATGGGTAAAGTAAATAATATCAGAAGGGGAAAGAAAGAATATATATTTGTTCGCTGCCTAACTATGTCCTTGAAAGTAGATAGCATCATGCCCGTTCTTCCACATTCAGAAGTTGAAACTAAACATGTTAAACGCTATACCCAAGGTCACAGAGTTATAAGGTAAAAGTCCCGGCTAAGGCCATGTGGTAAAACTGTCTTTGCTCTTTCAATGCCTCCCACACTCATAAAAGTCTCCATGTACCTACTGCAGTGATCGCTACAGTGATTCACCAGAGTGCTGGGTCCATGAGAGGTCATTAGACACCACACAGGAAAACAATCTCCTGGTCAAAAATGACAAGGAACACTGAATGGAATGAAGTAAAATCTGTTTCTTTAGAGCACTACTCATCAGGATACTTAATGTGCTAATGTTCCTTCTGACTTCCCAAGAAGAGACACTACGCAGTGTTTCTCATATTTGGTCAAGAACAAAACTATTCCTATAGTATTTTACTTGTTTCTTTCTTTTTAGAATATTGCATAGGGCAAATACTTGGGGAGTGCTCACTGGGAATCCTGAACTAGCCTAAACACAGAGATACTGGAAGAAGGTTTCTGTGCTTTAAACAAAAAGTAAGCATCCTATTATATGAGCAAAGCAAGAGGGCATTCTGACAAATGAACTGTGCTGAGAAATTGAGCACTGAAATGCATGAAGTGGGATGTGGCGATCATTAGTGCTATTTGCCAACTACTTGAGGCTCTTGCCATGTCCAGGCACGTGATAGAATTATGTGTCCTGGATCTCAGTGGTTGGGTGAAGCTGAAGGAATTCTGGCCGAGGATTCATGAGCAAAGGTGATAATATGTCACTATGGACCAGAATACTTAACTGCCATGTGAGACCCCAAAGCCCTCTCTCCTTTTCCACGGCAACAGCCTCGTTGGTTGTGCAGTGGTTACCAGACCATCACTGCCGATCGGCAGGGCTCTCTCATCATTTGTCCTCACAGCAACAAGAGCAAGTTGGTTAAGTAGGTTTCACCTCTTTTGCTAACTCCAACTAACATGTAGTAGCTGCTTAGAGCAGTGTGTTGAAGAGGATTCAGAGGCCCTGGCAGAGATCGGGAGGGAAGAACGGAGGGGTTTATTAGTTTGTGTGGCCATGAGGTTGGGAAGAATGCCAGCATACATACTAAGGATCTGCCATTTGTCAATTAAAAAGCAATAAAAACATTTTTCCAAGATTCCCTTTCCTTCTTTCTAATACCATGGATGTCAGGTCTACTGGTAGGTCTTGAAGGTCTCTGAGTAACCATTCTAAAAAATGTAAGTATTCTTGCTATTGTCCTGGAGATACAAAGAAACATGTGCAGTTTCAATAATTCCAGTTAAGAGAGTATTGGAAAAGGAAGTTCTGTCACTCATAAGGTGCCAACATGGGAGTGGGGACAGGCCAAATGACAATGCTGAAAGAGTGCTCCTCAGGGTTAAGTGTTAGAGGGATATTGCAAAGAAAAGGAATAAAGTGCACTCAGCAGCCAAAAGAAATATTTAAGGATCATCCCCAAAGAGAGATACTTTTTAAAACTACATATATACTCTGCTATGAGAATCACTTCAAAAACTCCGTGAAAAGCTTTTTAGAGTAGATTGGAAAGTCATATTAAAGCTCAGCAATTTATTGGAGATCTGCTGGAAAACCACAAGCAAGATCGATCATTTACACCCTCCACTCATGTACATTCTACCAGCGTGCGAACGCGGAGAGAACACCCTGAGTGTCTATCCCACAAGGTGACTAGGCTGAAACCCATGCTCACACGTGAACAGAGTCCTCCCAAGAACAAGTTCCAGCAGGTCCCAGAAAGTTGAGATTCCAGCTGTGGGTTTGTTTATGCCACTGAAGAGCCACCGGAACTCCAACTTCCATCAGATGGTCAGCACAGCTGGCCAAGCCAATGAAGAAACCCACACTTCACACACACCAGGTGAAGGCAAACACATGTGTGACAGAGAGACTCTTCCGTGAGAGAAAACAGAGAGGCAACGTGAGGCAGGAAACGGGAGAAAGACATAAAGAGAATGCTTAGCAGGGAAAACATTCTTAGAAGATGGAGACTGTTCCCTAGCAGACAGGTTCACTGGCATCCCTGGCGTTCTCTACAGAGTAGACCTTCAGTGAGTATTTGGTGAAAGAGTACTTGGCACATATGCCTCTTCATTGCTTAATCTGAGAACAATTCTTTCTTGTAAGTAATCCTCGAAATGTTTCAGGAACTGTAGCTCCTGAGAGACCACTGGATCAGACCAGACTGCACTTAACATAAAAACTATTGAGGGAAATGCATTTACCACTGAAACAAACAAACAAACAAATAGTCTAAAAGCTCCTAATCTAAAAGAGATCCAGCTAAAGGCATAGAAAAATAAATATATGATGCTGTCCCTTCGCACATGGAAGGCAGTGCTTGCACTTCAAATGAAAAGCGTATAGACCATCTCCTATTGGAGCTCAGAAAGATCAGAGTATAACATTGTTCTCTGCTCTTTTAGTAACAATGATAAATCTTTTTTTTGTGACAAATACAAATGTTGAGAGAAAAAGTATTTCAAAAAGGAGAAAGAGAGCCTTAATTATTCTAAATTGGCTTTCGCACAGTCTGAATTAATCCCTTCCCTTCTTCACCCCAAACTCAGTCCTTCATGAGTTAGCAATGTAAAAGATATATTGTGAGAGTATTTTATAGTGAAAGATGTTCAAGTGATTAATGAATGAACTTCTCAACAAATTACTGAAGGAAGATCATAAAGCCAAATTTGGGAGGAAAGGTAAGGCAGAACACTTTTTAGGACTTTGCATGTCTTTCATTTATTCATTAAGCATGTGTTAAGAGCCTCCTACCAGGGAGATATTGCGTAAGACACTGAGATAGAACACACACCGGCCATATGCATCCCCTCTCCTACAAAGGCATACATTCTAGAGGGTGAACAGACAAAAGGCAAGAAATAGATCAAAATGTAGTCTCTACTGTGGAAGAGACAGGGATGAGGAGAAAGCAAGATGCAACGGTACCAGGGGAAGAACATTCCAAGCCAATCTTGCTAAAGGGGGAACACGCCGGGCCTGTTTACCTGGGGTGTCGGGAAAAGCAGGCCGTGCATGGCCTTGGTTGGTGGTCTGGATTTAGTCTAGGTGCATATGGAAGCCGTGGAGCATGTCAGGCAGAGGAGAGAAGAGAAATATGACAGAACCCGAGTTCTCTTTTAGAAAGATCACTCAAAATGTTGTGTAGAAAAATATTAATCGTAGCAAGGATGAAAGCTTAAGATCACTGGGGATGTCCTTACCTGAGACTAACTGGAGATTCAAAGCAGGCCTGGACTCCGGTGGTGGCAGTAGAGGTGCGAAGAATACAAGATGCGTGTCTGAGGCAGGAGCGACAGAACTCACTGAAGCGTGCAGGGTGAAGAAGAGGGTGAGCAAAGAGGATTCCAGGACTCTAGCTCGAGAAGGTGGGTAGAGAGTGATGTGATTTAGGAGATCAGGAGAAGGGGGAAGTGTCATGTGGCTCAAGAGACCTTTCCTTCTTGAATTTACAGATTTCCTAAAAGCAACTTGAGCCCTTCCCTAACCTGGTGTAGGAACAAACTCAAGGCTTCTATGAATCTCCTGAAATTGTTTACAAAATCGGATCTGAGTGTGTGTATACTGTTCTTGTTAGGTCTTCTGCTTGCAAAGAATTCTTAGTCTCCTGATTCCAATTAAGATAAGAATCACTGATTTAAATTAACAGAATTATTTGAAATTAGTCCCCAAGAGAATGATTAAACACAAGCTTGCCCTTTTATTCACTTTTGCTTAGAATCTAATAAACTCTCTTGTGAAGAGTGAGAGAAAATTTTACTCCATGTCTGAGCAATGTGTTCATGAGGATGAACCCTCCATAAAAGACAATTGGGTTTTTTAAATGGCATAACACTAAAATCATTTTAATTTTATTCAGCAGTGAACAATTTAAGTTGTGTCTCCTCCAACAAAAGACAGCTGGACACATAAAGATGATTGTGTGATCCATTCAAAATTAAAGAATAGGCTAAATCATTTACAACAATAAAAATTCAGAAAATCCTACCAGAAAAAAAAGTGAAAATTCTAAGATGCAAATGATTTCCATATGTTTCCAAAACAGGAAGCAAAAGACATTGTCATGTCACTCTGGTAGCTTCCAGAATAGAAAAAGTTAATCAGGCAGCCTTTAAAAACAAAGAAGGAATTCATTTAAAAAATTAATTTAAAAAACCCAGAAACTTCAGCAATGAACTAGATTGCCACAGTGTCGAGAAAGCAGGCTTTGTCAAGGCAATAATTTGTATGCAAATATAGCTCAGCATTCATCACTAAATCTCCAAAGCCTGTAAAAGAAAAAGTATGTTCCTTCCATCTGCCAGAAGAGGCTCTGACATCTTTAAAACAACAATAATTTTAAAAATACATTCACAAATATAGGGTTTCAAACCAGAAACTCCTTCTAAGACACTCTTTTTCCGCTAATCTCTTAGCCTTGTGTTTGTTAACACTGGGTTAATATTTACCTCACTGGGGTGTATGAGGGCTTTTTTGTTGTTGTTTGTTTGTTTTTAATAATAGCATAATTCATACCCTAAAGTAAAGCAGAACAAATGGTTGCTTTTTAAAATAGTCACTAGAAGTGAATTCCTTAAAGGCCTTCCTCTGTCCAGCATCCCAGTCTTGGCAACCACAATGGGGATATGTGATGTAAACACTCACCCACTAACTCCAGTATCATCATTTACAAACTAGAACCTCACTCATTCCTCATTTAAAATCCCCCCTATTCTCCACATTCCACTGACCCACCCACCTCCATTCCCTCAAATTATCTCTGTCTGTATTTTTCTTCTTCATCAAACTCTAACATCACTGGAAGCAAGATCTCACTATAAGTTATCTTATAATTTC
Organism: Murina feae; assembly: GCA_004026665.1. NCBI lineage: Eukaryota > Metazoa > Chordata > Mammalia > Chiroptera > Vespertilionidae > Murina > Murina feae. Next base: position 18,690 of record PVJC01011266.1, read on the forward strand.
TTCTTCCTCTCTGGCTTTAACCGCATGAATTTTAAAAAACATAATTGGTAACAATAATTAAAAACCCATAACATAAAAACAAATACATGAAAAATATTTAGACTATCTAAAGTGCATTTAAGATTTGCAACTTTTCTTAGCCCTTCCCTTTTCAAATTTTGTTTAGACAGCACAGCACATGATACTTTGCCAAATGTTTAAATTATGATACCCAACAATTTAAAAGGATATAAAAAATACCAACTTTAACCCAAGTTTCACACATACTTGAATTTCATTTTGTATGTGATTGAAAAAATATTTAAGCATTCCTGAGGAAAGCAAAAGTGGTGGAGACAGGTGCTCTGGCAATTTCAGAACAGCTTTTCATTTGAATGTTATCATTCTTCCTCAGGGTCCTAAAACTCCCTCAGATATTTATATGTTCAGATATTAAAAACGTATCTTTGGTACCCACCAGTCTCTGGTGTGGAGAATCCAATATTGGCCCCAATATCTCTCATTACTGACATCACCATCATCACCACCATCTTTGCCATCATTACTTAAAACAAGGTTGAAATTGCTTGAATCACCGCCATTGTTGCTAAAGGAAGTGTCTGCAATTTCTTCTTGATGACTAACTGTTCCTCTAGTAGATAGCAACCTCAAGTACTACGCTTGGAGTACAGAGGTTCTACCATCACTAATGTTTCTTATTCAGAATCTCAGCTAGTTCATCTTAATATACAAAAAGGAAAACAAAAACAAGAGTAAGTCAAATGGAGAGAGTAGTATTAAGGATTTTGAATGTTATTGATATCCCCATCTCCAAAATAATGTGCCTAATATAGATCATTGGCTACAGAGTGTTATCCAGTGGAACTTCTGCAATGAAAGAAATGTTCTCTATCCTACACTGTCCAGTGTGGTATGACAACTGGTAATAATGGACAAACTGAAAAACCATGTCCCAAGGTGGGCAGACTCTACTCTCACGGTTATTCTAAGAGAAACTAGAAGTTTGAATGCTACATGTAATTCCCATGTAGTTAACTTCCTGCAACTGCAGGCAGCCCTCATCTCACATGATTCCAACATGCACACATTCCACTATCCACAGGTTAGTTAAATAACATCAGTTCCCCCACACAGAGGTGAAATGTCAGTCACTGTGGCTTATTACCTTGGAGCCAATGCACACAGTACTAATCCACCAGGAGGGCCCCAGTCCATAAGTCACTATGTCTAACAACAGATATGTTCAGTGGTCAGTGTCCAACCCTGCCACTTCCTTTAACTCTGTCAGTGACTGGTGCCTGTCTCTGTCATACGGTCACATCAGCCCGCAAGCCTCCTGGCCTTCCATTGAAGAACCCCAACGACACTTTACCACAATGGCCAACAAATATGAAAGTGAGACATAGACACAAAGAGCAGTGAAGCTGGACTTGACATGAAAATCAAATGTAGATGGAGTGACAGAAGAAATAGCTGTGCAGACAGGAACTCAGTGAAGGCAAACTTTATCGGCACACGTGCAGGACGTGGCCACGCTGAACCGGAGGAAGAGGCACCAGAGGATGTGATGCAGTAAACAAATTCACATTGTCAAAAACTTCACCATATTTCACTACATGGAAGCACAAAGAATACAACATCGCAAACGGATCCAAACTCAGAAAGGAGTGTGAGAATTTGCCAAAGCACAGAAAAGATGCTCTTTGTATTTTAATGTGTGGGACCACAAAACGCAGGCAAGCACCCTTCAAACTATTCTTGATAAATGTTTTCCAAAGAAAACAAGCACTTTAATTCTCATTGTTTCTAATGTTTTAACTTACTGTGTACTGAGTATTAGTCTTAATATTTTTATTTCCCAATATGCTTTAATAAACAAGAGTTTTAGGTGTTTTAACAAAAAATGTTAACAGTCATGGAACAATCCTAATTCTTCCCATTGACAATTGAAATTGCTTTGCATAGTTTCGGATACACACCGTTTATCAGTCACACACTGCTATACACAGTGAACATGCCTGTACTCATATCCTGGACGAGACAGATAGAAGGTATGACTAATGGGTACAGATTAAAACCTGGGCCAGGAACTAGTGTCATACTCTACGTGCATCCCAACGACAGCAGGAGAGAGTGTGCTGAAGAAATCAGTGTGTAAATGACTTTGGAAAGATGTATTTATCCAATACTCTGTCCAGGAAGGTTATGTGCTTCTGAGTTCTCCCAACAGACTGTGTGGCAAAAATAAAGTTAAGAACTTATTTTTTCCACCTCAAATAGCTTAGTTGAGAACTGCATGTTACAAAACCTCCTGTGACCCCTGAATCCATCATTAAATCTGTCTGTTAAGCATTAAGCTTTATCTGCCAAATGTCCCCCTGTACGTAACTATATGAAGGGAGGAAGTTACATAATGAGTGACCTCAACACTATGGATGGCTTCCATTTAATGTGGGTGACGAACAAATAGCAAAAATCCTGCCAAAAACCTTGTTTTGAGGCAACAAAGGGGATGTAGATGTAGCTGTGTCCCTTCCCTCACGATGTTTTACCACAGGCACTTTCTATAGTGAATTACCTGACACCAGTCTGTTACCAGAGGGTAGGAGTTGGGGGGCAGGAAGAGGGGAAAGGGGATCAAATTGATATGGTGATGGAAGGACACTAGACTTTGGGTGGTAAGCACACAGTGGAGTACACACATGTTGTACTATAAAGTTGTATATCAGAAACATATATAATTGCTACTGGCCAATGTTACCCTAAAAAATTTAATTTAAAAAAAAAAGAAAGAAAGAGAGACCATCTCATTCATCCTTAAATTCCAAGGGCTGCTCTTGAAGGCCTGGCTAGGCTTCAGTTCAAATGTCACCTCTTAGGAGACATGTCTGCTCCATCTAAAGCACCCCTTCTTCCATAACTACTCCTGCATTTGTATTCTTCAGAACCTCTTCAGATCCTGGAACTACAGTAGTCGTGTGTGTTTTCCTATTTCCTAACTAGCATGTAAACTGAAATGAGAATAGAAGTCAGACATGTGTGGTTTTCCGAGGTATTCTAGTGCCCTGTACAGTTCCTGGACACAAAGAACTTTCTAAACTCTGAATAAATGAGAAGGTGCATGGTTTGAATAAATATCTACTTGTGTGATGACTATTTGAGTGGATGGCTGTTGAAATGGATCACTGACAAATTAATAAATTAGACTGAACTATTATTTTAATAAGTAGAAGGAGAAGAAACATAATTGTTTTTCTCTTAGACCAGTGGTTCCCAACCCTTTTTTGGCCATGCCTCACCTAAGCATCTCTAAAATCCTGATGCCTCCTGCCCCCTGACATATAATTCTTCTTATTCAAAAAGTGAACTCCTATTCACATGGAGGAAGCCTAAAAAGCCATTTATTAACTTGGTCTAAACAAGCTTCCAAAGAACATGGCATCAATGAGAAAGAAAAATAAAAAAAATGAAAAGACAGTGGAAGTACTGAGGAAGAAAGCACTAAGAAATTGTTAGAATAGTAATAATAATAATGTGAAGTGATATGAAAAAATAGCAAATGAAAATTTAAAACATATAATAAAGATCTGAAATGCATAAGGATGCCATAATATATATTTATATACTGTATATGAGGCCTCTAGAACCTTAAGAAATGCAAAAAAATTCACTGTTAACTCACTCTCAAATTGTCCCCCTTAAAGGTAAAATTGCCCCTCTGTGGGGCATATGCCCCCCATTGGGAACCCCTGCTTTAGATAATGTTTCACAAAGTTTACAAACAGAACATGATCTGGGTTGTCTTTCTTTTCCTAAGTTTTGCCTTTAGACAAAACTAAACACGAGAATTCTTGCAGACGGTGAGCTCCCCAGGCCCAGCCCACCATTTGCTCATCTATGAGACAAAGGAGTCTCACTTCCTCAGCAGCATGTGTGACAACAGCTTGGGAATTTTTGTTGAGAATAAGCTCAAGAGGAGTCCACAGAGAAATGTTGTTTCTACAAAACACATTCATCTCAGACTGTGAATGCAAGTCTGATACTGAGTTGAGGGAGGTGATTTCTCACTCTGATCTTTGTTGGCAAGGCTACTTGTGCAGTTTTCTGTCAACATGGGAGCCGCCAGAGACAGCCTATCACACATTCACAGAAAGAATAAATTTAGAGAGGAAGATCAGAGAAAATGGAAATGAGAACACAAGGGCCAAACCTTTAAGCCGTGGCCTTGGAAGGCTGTCGTGATGGGGGAGAAAGATGTAGGCTATCCGACTAGTAAAACATAGGGCAGAAAGCAACTAGCAAATGGTGGAACAGAACTGGACTGCAACATGTGGGTTGGGGTAAGCTGATCTACATTCCTATTCCATTTCTACTGCCTTTTAGCTATTTGACTTTGGACAAATAAATTACTGAGTCTCAGTAACTTCATCTGCTATATGGGTATTGCGTATTCTGTTTAAACTGCTTTCAAGGTAACCAAATAGCCACACTGATGGACTTATTAAAATCCAGTACTCTAGCCCTAAAAGTGAAATTAAAAACATTTACACAAAACCACCATTTCAATCCCTAATGAAACACTTGCCCTCGTAAAATTATTCATAGCTGATATAGGACTTAGGTCATGAGTTCTTAACTTGGGTGAGGCTGAGGGTGGAGGGGAGGTGTCCCATGAACAATTAGGGAAGACCCATGGAGAGAAGAGAGGGAATGCATAAAGATGTGTGCTGCAATTGGTTTGCACTAACTTCTAACTGAAATTTTGCATCGCCTTAAATCACAAATGTATGTAGTCAGTAGTATTAATAGTAGTAACATGCCCTTCTCAGTTTGGCTCAGTAGATAGAGCACTAGCCTGTGGACCAGTGTCCCGAGTTTGATTCTGGTCAAGGGCACATACCTTGGTTGCAGGCTCCTCTCCAGTCCAGACCCTGGTCAGGGTTCATGCAGGAGGCAACCAATCAATGTGTTAATCTCACAACAATGTTTCTCTCTGTCTCTCCCTCTCTCTTCCACTCTCCCTAAAAATCAACAGAAAAATATCCTCAGGTGAGGATTAACAACAACAAAAAAATAGTAGTAACACTAGTACCTATAATTTTGTCATAGTGCAAATCATAGATATTTAAAACTATATAAAATTATAACATTATAGTTGTTGCAAATGTCTTGAAATATCGTTTACTCTACAATTATTCATCAATTCTGGGTGTTACAAAAGTATAGTAGTCATTATACCTGCCACCAGCTCTGGTTATTTAAAATATACTAAAGTAGGGCGTATTTCTCTATATTTCAGATTTGCTCTTTAATATTATCATAACTGTTATTCAGTAACACCCGTTTCCTTTGTATGTGAATATGCTTAATTTTCCTCATTTTAAAACGGTTTTTGAGAAAAGAGAGCTACAGGCTTCTCCATCTGCCAGCAGGGCACACCTCGCAGAAAAGGACGAGAATCCTGCTGTAGAGGAAAAGTTAGTGGGAGCTTTCTGACGGAGGAATTAGGGTGTCACTCTCTAAATCAGCTGATCAATTTCAGGACCCTTAGAGTGGGGCATCCAGACATCACGCCTCAAACACTTGCGCTTGCAAATAATGGATCCTTAAACCACACGGTCTAAGAAAACTTCCTGGGATGATGAAAATGTGCCCTTTGTGCTACCCAATACTTCAGCCACTAGCTGCACTTGAAATGGGGCCAGAGCAAGGGAGCAAGTGATTTTGAAATGTTGTTTTGTTTTAATTAATTGTTATTTAAATGGTTACATGTAGCTAGTACGTACACTATTTAACAACCATCCTTAGAGCTTTTACAAAACACAAAAGCTAGAGAAATAAGTTAAATAATGCCAAGGAAAAGCAAACAGACCAATCCAGATTATAGAATTGTCGATGAGAAAACTGACCTATTTAAAAAATATATCAATATCCAATAATATAATATTAAATGAGTACTAAATTAAATTACCAAATGTAATGTGAAGATCTTGTTTGGAACCTGATCCAACCATTCATGATAAAAAGATATTTTCAGCCTGTCCAGTGTCCCAAATGGTTAGAGCATCAGCCCAGGCACCGAAGAGTTGTGGGTTTGATTCCTACTCAAGGGTACATACTTGGGTTGTAGGTTTGATTCCCAGCCCTGGTCAGCGATCATGTGAAAAGCAATCAATTGATTTGTCTCTTTCACATCGATGTTTTTCTCTCCCCCTCCCTCCCTTCCACTCTCTCTAAAAAATCAATGAAACAAATATCCTCAGGTACGGACTAATAACAACAACAAAAACACACTTTGAAATAATCACAGAAATTTGAATATTCCATTATATTAAGAAACTAGGGGCCCGGTGCACAAAAATTTGTGCACTCGGGGTGGAGGGAGTCCCTCAGCCCGGCCTGTGCCCTCTGACAGTCTGGGACCCCTCAGTGGATGTCCTATGATGGCCCCAGTCTGCCAGGCGCCTTCTGTGTGTGTGTGTGTGTGTGTGTGTGTGTGTGTGTGTGTCGCCCCTGGGGACCTGCCCCCAGCCGCATCTGAGGCTCAGAGCAGTCCTCCTGTGTGTGTCTACCTGCCGGGGGCCTGCCCCCAGGCACACCGTGGAGGCTTGGAGCAGGCATCCCCTCTATGATGATCTCTCAGACTCTTGCCCTCCCCAGCATGTTGTTCTCTTTTTTGAGCTGTGACCAGGGCTGGGTGCGGCCTGCCTCCCAAGCTTGCCTACTGCCCATCTTCCTCCAGCCACCAGAAAGCAGGGAAAACCCCACCTCATGGTCAGGCCAGCCTTCTCCTGCTCCCTGATCCCCGGAAGGGACCTGGGAAGCCGCCAAGCAGGCCGCCAACTCTTTCCCACTCACCCGTCCCCTGCTGCCTTCCTTTCCCACTTCCCGGTGCCACTAAGGGGTCTGGGGATCTGCCAAGCAGGACCCCAGCCTCTGCAGCCTTGCTTTCCCGCTCCACGATGCCCCTCAAAGGGCCTGGGCAGCCACCAAGCAGGTCGAGACCCCCCCCGCCGCCTCTTTCCTGCTCCCCGATGCCCCGCAAAGGGCCTGGGAAGCCCACCAAGCAGGCCTCCGGCCCCTTGCCGCCTCTTACCCGCTTCCCGGTGCCCTCCAACCCTGCCGCCTCTTTCCCATCATGGGTCCTGGGTCCTGCGCTGTCCCGCCCTGCAGCTGCTCTGTGCACTCGGGAGGTCCCTCAGCCCGGCCTGTGCCCTCTCGCAGTCTGGGACCCCTCGGGGGATGTCCACCTC
>PVJC01011266.1:26042-42026 GCA_004026665.1 Murina feae
CGATAATGGTATTAGGAAATTTCTACAGTTTTTAAAGGTGCATATCAATATATGTAGAATTGAGACAAAAACCAGTTCTAAGAACTGCCCTAAATCATCTTAGCAAAAACAGAAGTGTATAGATGAAGCAAGTGTAGCAAAATCTAGGTAACCATTGAATCTGGTTGAAAGTATAAAATCTTTCCTATTATTTTTACTACTTCTGAGTATTTTGAAATAATTCAAAATGATTTTTAAGTGTGATAATGTATATAGTTAACTGACATATAGCAAGCACTCAGTAAATGTTAATTAGCAACTATTAACATCGTGATTTTTCATAATCCCTAAAGGCAAACCTAAGATCAATTAGTAAAAAGTATAAAAATTAGTTTGGGCTTAATATGCAAATAAACTTTTTACCAGTTGATAGCTCTGGGAAGATGGAAATACTTTGTCTCCTGAGGCGGGGGTATGAAAAATATTGCTAATAACAAAAGCAGCAGAGGCTTGCATTCATGGAGCACACATGCAGCAGACATGGGTTGAAGCCCTTTCCACATATTCCCTCACTTAATCTCCCAACAATGTCATTAGACAGGTACTCCTACTGTTCCCACCAGAGCTGTGTCAGCAGAGACTGATCAGATGGGGAGGATGTTGCAGAGGCAGGTCAAGGTGAATGGCTTTGCTAGCTGCCCTTTGCCATTCTTGGCAACCCTAAACCCTCCTGATTCAATGAACATGTCACTCCAATGAATTGCACAGGCTAGCCAGCTGGCTGGCTCCCACACAGCCAGGGATTCTCCATTCTCCTTACTAAAAGGCCTTTAAACATTACCCTCCTTTTCAAGTGGGAGACTAAAATCCCACAAGAATTTAATTATCTGTAGGCAAGGGGTGGGTATGATCAAGAAAATGCTACATTTCAACCACTTCATTTCTCCATTTTTAAATCTCCCATAAATTAGAGGAACATATCTTCCCCAGGCTGCCAACTGGCCAAGAAAAGTCCGTGGTACATCTTTGTCAACAAGTTTCAGAATATAAATCCAGATTACGAAAACTAAAGTTGATATAAGGCTGTTGTCATAGATTGTACCATTTGGAAAGAAATATTGGTGACCTTAGCCAGTATGACTGTTCTAATAGTAATAAAATTGAATCTTGGAAGATTACACTTCTGGTCAAAGTAGTAAAATGTGACCTTATTCAATTCAACGTTGACATTTATTATACTAATTCACATGTAAAAAAAATTGCATTAAAATGATATTAAATCCCTGGTTAGAAATGGAAATGTTTAAGAAGTTCAGAAATAAGATTTCACTCTACCAGTCATTCACAGAATTGAGCCTGTTTGATGCAAATCAAACTAAATTTCCTTCACCGATCTCTATTTCAATTCTACTTTATTATTATTACCATCTCATTCATACAGAATGAATTTTTTTCCTGATGCCTCTTCAAACATTTTATAAACCTTAACTCACTTTCATCATGCTCCGGAGGAAAAGATAACACGGAGAAATGAATATGCAAACTTGACCCAGAGGATCAAGCCATCTGCTGTGACAGAGTTTCTTCCCGCCCATAAGACCCTGCTTAGCGCTGATTCCCATGAAGGAGCAGAGCGAGACAGCCACACAGACTCTGCAGACAGGTCACTGTGTGGAGAAAAGGTGTCATTTGATTACTATACCAGCAAAATGTTTTTCAAAATTTATTTTTCAATTACAGTTTACTTTCAGTATAACTTTTATCAGTTTCAGGTGGACAGTGGAGTGGTTAGAAAATCATGTACTTTACAAAGTGGTTCCCTTCCCCATGATTCAAGTACTCACCTGGCCCCACACATAGTTATCATGATATTCTTGACTATATTCCCTATGCTGTGATCTACATCTCTGTAACTGTTCTGTAACTACCAAATTGTGCTGCTTAATCCCCTCACCTTTTTCAGCCAGACCCCATCCCCTCTCCTCTGACAACTTCCAGTCTGTTCTCTTTACCTGAGTCTGTTTCTATTTTGTTTGTTTTGTTCTTTACATTTCCCATAGAAGTGAAATCATATGGTATTTGTCTTCCTCTGTCTGATTTCTTTCATTTAGCATAATACCCACTAAGTTCATCCATGCTGTTGCAAATGGTAAGATCTCATTCTTTTTTATGGCTGAGTAGTATTCCATTGTGTAAGTGTACGACAGTTTTTTTATCCATTCATCTATAGGTGGGCACTTGGGTTGCTTCCATATCTTGGCTATTGTAAATAACGCTGCAATGAACATAAGGGTGCAAAAAACTCTTTCAAATTAGTAGTTTGGGTTTCTTTGAATATATTCCCATAAGTGGAATGGTTGGGTCATAAGGCAATTCCATGTTAATTTTTTGAGGAGCCTCCACAGTGTTTTCTGTACTGTTTGTACCAACCTGCATTCCTACCAACACTGCACTAGGTTTCCCTTTCTCCATGTCTTTGCCAGCAAAACATACGTTTTTTAAGACTGGTCAATTTCCTGTTTTGGATGGGTGCTAGGAATATATAATTTTATTATTAACCATGGGATTCTCTCTCTCTTTTTCATGTAATAAATACAAGTTAATAAAATACTTTGTTTTGCAGAGACTGCCTCTGTTCCACCGCTAGATTTCGTGGACGCTCCCATGGCCACTGCTGATGTGGCTGCAGTGCCAGTGCTCCTGCCGTGTCCATGGACACATCCCTGCACACCGCTTTTCCTCCCTTACATATGGTTTGTGTACTTTCAGTTTGGTGTAGAGCATGAAATAACTCAATGAACTAAGGGAGAGGCCAACACACACTACAAAATATTCCTTTTCTCTTCAGCATTAGCCCTAAGTTCCTGGCTCACTGTGGCGGGTCTCAACTTGCTCCAATCTTCTTTTTCACCATCCTCACTAATGCTTCCAGGCTTCAACCAAAATTAAATCTTTACTTCACTTCTTGCTTGCTACTGGTCCATTTGGGCCAGCAGATCAGCTTCACCTGCCTTTGTCCCTCAGGCATCCAGGCTGGCAGGGTAACCAGCGGCTCAAACATGGCTAGGAGTCATGCCAGGGGGAAAGACAGCTCTGTAGGATTTTGCACCAGAAGATAGAGGCTTAGTCCCATAGTAACATTCATCGTCATAACTAGCCCTAGGGTCTCACCATACCACAAGTGCAATTGTATCATATGTCTGGATGAGATGGGGAACTAAAAATATGTGGCCAACACCATCAATGACTCCTTATTCCCTCATCTCCCAAATCTTACAATTCTTTCAGATCTAGGTTGGATCCCACCTCCTCAAAAAGACAGCCCTGTTATCTCTTGCTGAAACGACACTGTTCACACTTTTAACAGATGCAGCTTGTTGTTTTACCTCCTAAGGCCCTCTGACTCTGTAAGAACAGTGTGTCTCCACTGGGATTTTGTGTTCCCCACAATGCCTTGCTAGATAAATATTGCTTGAATGATTGAATGAGGCCGGCTGCATAATCAGAGTTTTATCTCCAAAGACTTCAAATACCCTTGAGGCCAGTAATACTAACAAGTAATAAGCATTTTATTTTTATTCTTATTTATATCATAAAGATAATTAAAGCAACATTAAAAAAATAATAAAAATGAAATAACTATGTGCCCATAATTCCACCCCCTAAACCAACAACTGTTTTCATTTCTTTTCCTTCTAGTCCTATTTAAAAAATTATGCATTTCCTTTTTTTTTTTTTTTTTCATTTCCTTTCCATAGCTACATTCAGGTGGACACAGAGGTAGGAAAAAATCTAGATAGAAGTGACTGCCCCATCAACGTGCCTTTTAACCTTCCCCGAGGCAAGAACACATCGGGTGGCATATTAAGACTCACTTGTGTTTTCCACCAGAGGAATGCCAGCAATTTAAAGATTCCAAACTATTCAGCACAGTCATCATCGTTCAGAAATTACTGCACCCTCCCCCACCACTTCTTGACCCCACTCTAGAAGAAATCACCTCCAGTGAAAGGAGCTTGGTTTCCATCATTTGAAGGGGGAAACATGAACACTATTTGCTACTAGTAAATCTTGGACAATGTTGGAAAATACCAGTGGGAGGATGAAAACTGCTGATGTTAGCATGCATTGGCCCATCAGTAAGACACCATTAACAAGACCTAACAACTTGAAAGTTTTAACCTCACTCTTGAATTTATCTTATTTTATTATCTTTTTGTTCCATGTAGTTCACCTAGTTGTTTTCATTTTATTACTAGTGGCCTCATGCATGGATTCATGCACACTGAAAGGAAATTAGTTAGAAGTATTTTAAATTCGCTATTTGCCCTTGCTCTATAATAGAAGTGCCAATAGTTGGTATTCAGATACATTCTGTTGACGACACTGGCTTCTTTTAGCTTCAGAGGTATGCTGTGTGCCAATAGTTGGTTTTCAGACATATTCTGTCAACTACACAACCTTCTTTCAGCTTCAGAATGTCAACAAAAACAACCAAATTCATGATTAACAATGACAGATCAAAACACACATGTGCAATTGGCACCAGTAAGAGCTTTATATGTATCTCGCATTCGCATGTACGAGTCAACATTTATTTTTAAATTGCCAGTGCATGTCATATGTATTGGCCTGTGGGTCGGTTGGATGGTTGGATGGACTTATGGTCAGTCATTTAGCCATATACATATGTATATGTATGTGTGTGTGTGTGTGTGTGTGTGTGTGTGTGTGTGTATATATATATATATATATATATATAGAGAGAGAGAGAGAGAGAGAGAGAGAGAAAGAGAGAGATTTACTCTTTCTGTTTTTGTAAGTTGGGTTAAACCTTTTTTTGAAACAAGGTAGAATATCCATATACAATATATTTTTGTATTTGTACATACTACCAAACAGTACTAGGAAGTCATACTGGAGTTGATAAATAATACAGGTAACAGGTAGTCACTTAATCCATTTAGCTTATTTAAGATCAAATAAGTCTTAAAATTGTACTCAGAGCTACTTCTATACTAAGAAGGAAAAATCACCTAAACACCTTGCAATCTTTTTAAATTTCACAGGAATGATTTCTTGCCTACTTTATATTTTAATAGCTGATAGATTATTAGGTTTTCAAGCTATAATATTTTAAAATTTTATGTTCAGTTTTTCACCACTTCCACAAGCACACATAATTTATACTCTTACATTTTTTGAAAGGGCTTATTATTTTATGTGCCATAGTTATTGATCTGAATCAAATCTTTTTTACCTAATTCAACAAAATACTGTGGGAATAAAATGTGACTATTTACAAATGGTAACCACTGCCATAGTTCAGATGGAGTCTGCCAAGCCTACTTTATTATAAATAATGTTGTATATTTTTCTAAGAGTCTGATAATGCCTGCTTCAAATAAAAACATTCCCTTGAAATTTGTCAAAATAAAAATGTACCCATAAATAATATTTTCAGATATGACTACAGTTAGTTGGTAGCACATTTCTCTTCAACTTTAATACTGTCTCAATATTCATGAAATACATGGCAGTTCAATCGTTGTTTTCATGAGTTGTGCCTTCGTTAAGGTGCAAAACATTAAACACCTGGGAAGATGCTCAAACTATTCCTGAGGGAGAAATTTCAGTAACAAATGAAAGAGATACAAGTTTTAGCTGAAAAAGTCACTCGCTGCTGATAAAGAATTTAGAGTAGAATGTTCCAATAGAGCAGAAGAAAGCAGTATGAGAGGAAAATTAATATTCAATCAGGAATAGCTACTATGGTATGGAACAGAAACCACAAAGACAAAATTGAACACTCATCAAATTTCTATAAAAAACAAAACAAAAAACCTAAACACACACAGTGTCTACAGTTTCAGTTAGCTAACGCTGTGTAACAATATACCCCTAATGCAGTGACTTAAATGCACTCATCATGATGACTTCTCATGGTTTCTGAAGGTCCGGTGTTTTAAAGCATCTCTGCCAGGGAGTTCCATCTCAATCTCTCATGAGGCTAAACTCAGAGAATGGCTGGGGCCAAGGTCACATTAAAGGTTTCTTTATATGCATGACAGAAACCTGTGCTGGGAAAACTCAGTTAAGGGCACCCTTCTCCAGATTTGTGTGCAATTCCTTTGTGGTCTTTCCAGCACAGTGACTTCAGGGCAGCCAGATTTCACACATGTCCCAAGAGAAAGATAGGACCAAGCAAAACCACAGTTCTTCAAGGACTTACATTAGAGCTCACACAGCTTCACTCTGTCACATTCTGCTGGGCGAGGCATTTTCAAAGGTCCACCCAGGTTCAGGTAGAGGGACATACACTTCACTTCTTGATGAAGAGTGTCATCATCACACGGAACGAGAGCAAGTAGGGTAAGGGCATGTTTGGATGTGCCCATATCGCTGGGAAATCCAATCTGCCATGTTGAGCTACACAGGTCACCTACATTTGTAAAACTAACCAGCACTATCATCTGCCAGGGAAGAATAATAGCCAAATTCCAATGTCTGCTTCAGGTTTACAAATTTAACTAGGAACAATAAACATTTGTTAACTCAAAAGACCAGGCATGATCAGAGACCCAGTCCCCTAAAATAGTAACATGGCTAGGATGTGTATGAAATGTAAAACTGTAAGATCTAAACTTCAATTATAACTTAAATGTTTTACCACTATTTCTAGAATACCGATGACTTTAACAAAGTCACAATGATTCAATAGAGCATTGCTTTCTATTCTTTCCCACAGGAATTAGCTTCTTTTTGGAATTTTGCTAGAAGAAACCTTCAGCAGAAAATGAAAATGCTTCTAGGGTTAGTTAATTCATGACACACTGACCATGTGGTTAACGTATTTCCTAGGTACCTACTAGTACAATAAGCCAAACGCCATGTGAGGCCCTGGGGACCTGGCAATGAGCAAATGAGACAGAAATCCCGGCCAGCCTTGGTCACATATGCTGACCCTGAGCCAGTCCCATGGTGGCCACAGAGCAGCAGGGGAGAACTTGGGGTACCCAGGGGGAATGCCAACATTTTGGGCATTTGGTTTGAGGAGAAGCAGCCTACAAAGGAAACTGAAAAGGAGTTTCTAGGACATCAGAACACAGAAAGAAAAGGGGGCATCTGAGAAGTCAGGAGGGAAGTACCAGAGAAGAGAGGGGTCAGTTGTGTCAAGAAGCTAAGGACTGAAGACAAGAACAAATACAGCTTGACAAAGACGAGAACATCAACAGGGTTGTGAGAGAGACACATGGATTGGTTGCCTCCTGCAGGTGATCTGGCCTGGGCCAGGGAAGGAACCTGCAACCCAGGTACTTGCCCTTGACCAGGTATCGAACCCGAGACCCTTCGCTCTACCACTGAATCACATCAGCCAGGGCTTGACTTCCTTTATTTTTTTAAAAAAAATGTATTTTATTGATTTCAGAGAGAAAGGGAGAGGGAGAGAGAGAGACAGAAACATTAATGATGAGAGAGAATCATTGATCAGCTGCCTCCTGTAAGCCTTGTACTGGGGATCAAGCCCACAGCTCAGGCATGTGCTCTTGACTTGTAATCAAACCCGGGAGCTTTCAGTCCACAGGCTGACACTCTATCCACTGAGCCAAACTAGCGAGGGCACCTTTCCTTTCTTTATAGCACACTGAAATTATAATTAGTGTGGGTGACACAGACCAGGGTTCATCCACATATGAGCTCTTCACACTAATCCTCTCCACTTGACTCTCCCACGTCTGGTCCCTGACTCTCTTGTTCTTAAAAAGTGTGAACTGGTTCAGAGAGCCTAGACCAAAAAACCCCACTAGGAAGCCATGTCTCTGTTATAAAAATTCAGGGTGGGCCCTGACTGGTTTGGCTCAGTGGATAGAGCGTCAGCCTGCAGACTCTCTGCAGGTCCCAGGTTCGATTCCGGTCAAGGGCATGTACCTTGGTTGCGGGCACATCCCCAGTTGGGAGTGTGCAGGAGGCAGCTGATCGATGTTTCTCTATCATCGATGTTTCTGACTCTCTATGCCTCTCTCTTCCTCTCTATAAAAAAATCAATAAAATACATTTAAAAAAACAAATAAATAAAAATTCAGAGTGTGGGAGTGGAAGCAAGGGGAAGGAAAGCTGGGCTGGGCCAGAACCAGGGGAGAGACAGGGGAGCCAGCGTCTGAGCGACTCTGGAACCACTCCAGGGCACTCAGATGTCCAGGAGTGAAGAAAAAGCACAGTGAAACCAGGCAGCTCCCATTCTCGGAGAGAGTCAAGCAGAGACTGAGTTTTCTTTTAGTTAACCTTCACCATCTGGGCTGTACCTTCCCGGTTCAACTCTGGGTAGGGAATGAACTTCAGCCTTGAAGTTCATGTATTTGGAATTCACAACATCAAGCCCATTGCTCTCTTAAAAGCTGGAAAGGCTGGGGTTACCAAGGAGACGAACCAGGAGTAGCAAATATGTATCCAAAACGCATCCCTGAAGGACTTATCTGAAGAAACTCTGGATGCATTTAAAGTTAACTGACAAAACAAGAAATGCCCACACATGGGTCACTTTTACATGCCCGCCTCCAAACCATGAGCCTTCTGCTAGCAATCTGAGCTCTGATACCAGCACCACCTTCTAGAAACAGTGCAGGCCAATGCTGTGGCCTCACCTACAGGGGCTTCCTTATGCGTCTGGGCATTCGCTGCCTTGACGATGAGCTCCGAGGAGGAGAGAAAAACCAGTTCAAAAGCACCCTGACCTTCCATTTATTTTGTCTTACACTTTCCTGTGGGGCCAATGACTTGTTTAAGACACTAATAATTTACACTTCAGGCACCCGTCCAAGTACAGTCATGCCCCGATATAGTCACTGCCCTGGCGATGGAAGGAGGTCTCTCAAAGGCACTAAGTCAGTTCCCGCAGGCCTGTTGCCCTTCAGGCCGAGGAGGAGGGCCAGGCTCGCTGCAGCAGAACTTGCCTTCCCTTTGGGGTCCGTATTGCTCTGGCATCTCTAGTTTGTGAGACCCACTTCTGTCAGCCCAGCGGGGACCAATAAGAAAGGGATAGGAAGGTCACAGAGCTGTCCTGGGGCAAGGACACCAACTAAGCTCCATGAGGACTCCCAAGAGGAAACTTGGACTTTCATTGTTTTCTGTCATGATTTTTCCAATTACTGAATAGTTTTATTTATCAGCACACAAAACAGTCTCTTTTAATCTTTCCACAATGCATGTGTTTGGGACAAAGGTTGATAGAAAAGTTAAGAAAGAAGATCTATTCATTCTTAACCAAAAGTATATTCAAAGTTATTTTTCTATAAATGCCTCAGTATTCTGCTTCCTAATTCTAACTCCCATTTCTGAGAAATATTTTATGTAGCTCTTTGGAAAAATCCATACTTGAAAGAAGCATGTGATAAAAATGGTTTCCTTGTTTGTAGGCTCTAACAGGGGTCCTCAAACTTCTTAAACAGGGGGCCAGTTGGAGGTCCGGACTATAGTTTTAAAAAAAACTATGAGCAAATTCCTATGCACACTGCACATGTCTTAATTTGAAGTAAAAAAACAAGGTGGCAAAAACACCCGGTGGGCGGGATAAACATCCTCGGCAGGCCCCATGTGGCCCGCAGGCCATAGTTTGAGGATGCCTGCACCATGGCTGCTTCCCACAAGCCTCCGAGAGGAAGGCCCACTTCTGCCTGCCTACCTCCACAGGTGTGTCCAGACATGCCCCCACCTCCACACTGGTGTGTCCAGAAATGCCCCTATCCACACAAGGAGGTATAGACCTGCCCCTCACAGGTAGCTGTGAGAGCTCTCCCAGGTTTACTCCCAACTCTGGGATTAATCAATCCTTGGGAAAGCATTGGGAATTCGGAACTTATGAGGAGCAGCTCCCTGTCCTCAGCTGCTAGGCATTGAAACAGCTGCTAGAAACACACCTCCAGTGAACTAACACCTTGAATAGAAAACGTCCTCCGCCATATCTTATGCTTTCCTTTCTTCAATGGCCCTGCTCTCACCTCATCTGTTGTGGGACTGTATCAGTTTGCTAGAACTGCCTCATCAGAGTACCACACATTTGGTGGCTTAAACAACGGAATTTTATTACCTCCCACTTTCGGAGGCTAGAATTCCAAAATCAAGGTGTCGGCAGGTGGGCTCCTTCTGAGGGCTGAGAGGGAAGGATCTAACCTTGGCCTCCACCTGTGTCTCTTCACATCATCTTCCTTTTGTCTATCTGTGTCTGCATTCATTTTTCCCCTCCAATAAGGACACCAGTCCTAAGGGATTAGGGCCAACCCTAATGACCTCATTTTAATTGGAATTCTTCTGTAAAGTCCCTACTGCAAAACATGGTCCATTTCTGAGCTACTAGGGGTTAGAATTCCAACTTTTTTTTTTTTGGAAGGTGTATAATTCAACTCATAACAAGGACTGACAAAAAAGTTTTGACTTTTACGAAACAATAAAGAAGCTATCATCACACACTTCTCTGCTGCCTCGATTAAGTATTTGTTCTGTACCAGGCTGTGCTATGTGGTGGGGAAACAGAACAAAACGCAATCCCTATGCCATTGAGTCTATTTCTATGTATGCCAACTCTCCATCCTATAAAAATGTGGCTGGCCCAGGGCACTGATCTCCAGTTATGAGAGCACTTGAGCTTCTGTTTCCTTCTCCCTGGCCCTAGTTAAAGCAGTGGCAGCAGCAACACTGTATGTCAGGCTGGATAGCTAAATTCCCAACTCATCAGCCTAGAAAATGGCTTCATCAACCGAGTTAGCATAGAAATGACCAGTCCGCTCTCACAACTGTGTGTAAACAATGATAGAAAACCACCCATCTTCTTGTCTAGTTGATAATGGGGAAAGTGATAACACTATTCATGCAAGTTTTTTCCAATAATTTCTTCCCCGGCACTGTGCCAGGCATTTACCACGCACAATTTAATACTATTTTTTCACAAGGTGAAACTGTTATTATTAGATCCATTTTACAGAAGAGAAAACTGAGGCTTGGAGAGTTTAAGTATCTTACTAAAACATGATATCAGGTAATTCATAGTGAAGGTGAAATCTGAACTCAGGATGCCTGAATGAAAACCCTGCACTCTTAAATCTTATGCAACACTCCTCATTCAACTTTTATCAATTGTCCAGTATTGTGTATCATGTCTGTTGCGTATGAATAGATGAAATACCTAAAAATCTATGATTAATGCCAATCATTAAGCAATAAACCTTGCACTTACTAGAAATAATTTGTGGCTTTGTCTCACACCTACACGAGATATAATATATTCAACCAAAA
The DNA here is from genome assembly GCA_004026665.1 of Murina feae. NCBI lineage: Eukaryota > Metazoa > Chordata > Mammalia > Chiroptera > Vespertilionidae > Murina > Murina feae. The sequence continues at coordinate 37,308 of PVJC01011266.1, forward strand.
AAAATTCCTGAGCCACCTGATTAGTATTTGATGTGTTGAAAAGCCTAATTGTTCTTTATATGAAACATCTGACATGTGCAGCCCACTTAATTACTTGGTGGATTGTACAGCTTCAAAACGAATATAATAGAATAATCCAAATGACTGGCCAACGTGGGAAGTGTTATTTTAACACATTCAACCCTCAAACTGAGGCAAATGCACTTACCCAAAATCCAATACTTTCAATTTTTCTTTTAACTGTTATCAATCAAAACTAGCTAAATTGATTTTTCCCCCTTTGACTTCTGTTAAAAAGTTCATTCCTGAGCAGATTACATTTGCTGCTTTGTAGCCCAGAGGAAATTTTACAGCCAAGTGAAACCCTAAAATCATGAAAAAATGAGTTTACTCAAGAAGGTAGAAGCGTTGACAGATCTTTAATTATAACAGAACAAATATGTCTTGATAGATGGACTGCCTTTTATGAATTAGACTTAAAAGTTTTAACGGCCCAATTAACCTTTACCCGCTAGTACCACAGAATGTTTTGGGACAATGTCTCAGACTTGAAAGTAGGAGATGGCACTGCCAAAGCACGCAGGACCCCCTGCAACACCCTTCACTGACTTGTGCAGTGACTCACACAGCAGATGGCATCCTTCTTACCCTTCCTACTGCCAGTGAGCCTTAAGTATCTCCAGGGCGATGGAAGAAGAGGAGGGGAGACGAGGCGGGGGGAGATCATGGAAACTGATCCACCAGATAAAAACCAAGAGTTCATAGGATTTTGCTGGCAATGGTCACACTTAAAAAACATTTTTTTAAAACTCCTCACCCAAGGTTATGCTTCTTTGTTTTTTTTTTTAATTGATTTTGAGAGAAAGAGAGAAATATTGATGTGAGAGGGAACATCCCTTGGTTACCTCCCATATGTGTCCTAACCAGGGACTGACTCAATCTGCAACCTACCTATGTGCCCTGACCAGGAATGAAACCACAACCTGTCGGTGCATGGAACGATAAGAAGTGCCCACTTTTATCTCCTAGAGCGAGATGTGTGAACTCCAACCGACTGAGCCACACTTAATAAATGATGACAATGACACTCAAATCCAGATCTTTCTCTCATTCCATGACAGCATGCTCTCTCCTTCTTCCTTCCCCGCCTCCTCTCCTCCTTTTTCCTCTCCCTTCCTCCTTCCCTCCTCCTCCTTTTCTCCTCTTCCTCCTCCTCCTCCTCATCCTCCTCCTCTTCCTCCTCTTCTTCCTCCTCCTCTTCCTTCTTCTTCTGTCAATCCTCACCCAAGGATATTTTTTTCAATTAATTTTTAGAGAGAGTGGAAGGGAGAAGAAGAGACGGAGAGAGAAAAATCAATGTGAGAAAAACACATCGATTGGTTGCCTCCTGCATCATGTGCCCCAGCCAGGGCTGAGGATCCAGCCTGCAACCAAGGTACATGCCCTTGACCAGAATTCAACCCGGGACCTTTCAATCCATGGGCCAACATTCTATCCACTGAGCCAAACCGGTGACAGCTGCAAGCTCTCTTCTAAATGACTGGCCAGAAACAAACCAAAGTGGTTATCAAGGTCACCTTCATTTATTTTCGGATTACTGAATTAAAGCACTGTGTGGCACCTGGTGAAAACACTAGGCTGAATCTCCACGCCAAGCCCTATAAATGATCTCACTTAAAACTTATCAAAACAAGCAAACACTAATACAGTAAAGTTACTTTGACCCAAAGTGCAACCTTCTTTTGCTTGCCCTCACTGGCCATTGCAAACAAAAACAAAAAAAAACACCACAAAAACAAAACAGGAAAAGAAAGAAAGATGACAGGAAAAGAAAGAAAGATGGAGATTGTTATTAATGGGTACAGAGTTTCAGTTTTGTAAAATGAGAAACTTTGGCAGCTCTCTTGTATAGTGAGATTCTACTTAACACTACTGAAGAGTATACTTAGAAATGGTTATGATGATAAATTTTATGTTGTTTTACCACAATTAAAAAGGGTTTTTAAAGAAAGAAAAACAACTCTTTCCCCTCTTTCCTATTCCCTCCCTCCAGGGAGCTACATGTCTTGAGGATGGAAAGACATGGACATATTTGAAGAATAATTATGAGGCAAAACTGAAAGGATTTGGTGATTCCTGACTGTGGGGATTCAGAAGAGTGAGGATGTGGGTGATTTCCAAGTTTCTTGAAAACTGGAATGGAGACTGGGTGAGAAGCACCTCTGGAGGCCATCAGGGTCCTGAAGGCAGGAGAAGGTCGTCCCACTGACATCACTATCACCAGCAAGGAGCCGACTGTGTGGCCCCAGCAGCAGGGCAAGGTGAAGTTTCCATGTGTTTCTACTGGACACTAATTTTTTTTGTTATAATCAAATCTCATGCTCTTCTAAAATCTTCTTCTTCCATCATTAATAATGACAAGCTCATAACTCCAGAAGCATGTGTGGATGCGTGGGATTTATCCTATGTTTCTCACCTAATATATGAAATAATTCTGGACAGGTATTGACAGGCATTGGGTCATTTGTGTAAATTAAGACTATCTAAAACAACAGATCTGGTTACTAAAGTTGTTTTTCAATGCTTTCATGTGTCTTACTGACTAGTTCCCAATGCCTTTCTTCATGAAACGGGGGCTATTCCCATTTTATGGCACTTGGACCATTCTGGAGAATCAAAGCTGAATTTAGGCAAACATGGGGTGTTCGGTAAGCAGATGGATTTCTAGAAGAACACCAATCAAGCTAGCTGTGTCTGTCAATGAACTCAGCAGCACATGCATGGCCGGCCTGCCGTCGGTGTTTGCAGGCTGGGATTCGAGGGGCTTGGCAAGGCGACCCAGGGATTTGGGCTGCACCTGTCTGAAGTCTGTGTGACTGCCTCCGGCAATCACAGCGTTCTCCACTGCCATGGACACCACCAGGACTGGGTCACAGACTTAGTGGGGGAATAAGCAAGACCAATGGAGCTAGCCCCTGGCTGAGAAAGGACACTTGAATGAAAAGTACTCCCCTGTCGGGAAACAGAACAAAAAAGGAGGAGACGAAAAGATAGAAAACCACCAAACAAAGCCAGTTGTGTTTTACAGGAAGCAGAATCACTGAGACATTTCCATTTCAGTCTTTGAGACATTTTTTAAAAGTTGGAGATGTTCTTGAGAAATATGCAAAGAACTCATACCGGGCTTTCTGTTGCAATTTCCACTCCAAGGCATATTGCCATGCAGGGCATACCTACTGGAATGGAACTTTGTGACTTGTTTATCTGACAAAGTAGCAGCTTTCTCAGATCCAACTATCCCTTTTATGTATTACAAGATAACAAAGGGTTATGTGATTTTAGGAAATTGAGCATATAAACAGGTACATTCTCAGCATACTCAGTGAATATTAAGTGCCCACTTTTATCTCCTAGAGCGTGATGTGTGAAGGTAACCGACTGAAACACACTGAAGACACTGCATTCACATAATGACATGTTACTGAGACTTTGTTGTATTTCCAAATGCAGGTATATTACAGCAATGCCCCACAAACCACGGCGCTGGGTGAGCAGCAGCCTGCCCTGAGTCGTGTGAAGGCTCATTCTGTCCTCAACTCATTCCACAGGGAAAACAGTATTACCGATGTGACACGACAGAATCCACATTGTGGTCCTGCTGGTTCTCTCTGCGGCTGATGCTTGCACAGGAAGCTATAGAGTTGGTTGTTGATTGCTGTGCCGCCAACAGCTGAGACTGGCTTCTCACTACCCCAAAATGCCCATGTTAACGGCGTATGTCCACACTGACCATGTTAACTCCTAAAGGAACACGCAAAACATATCGTGCCTGACTTCCAAAGTCCAGCAGTTAATTCAAAGGTACATGTGTGGAGACTGAACTCCTGAGGGTAAACCAGACAACAGCCCACACACTGGTCTGTGTTTATGATTAAGACTCTGCAGGGACTGAACTGAGGAAGAAGTCTCCCTGGTTCTGGGGAGTTGCTCTATGTGAGCAGTGAACATGTGACAAATGGGGCACAATTTCCAATCATAATGACAGCTAACATTTACACAGCAATTACTCTCATTCACTCCGTTAATCCTCCCCTAACCCTACATGGTGGGGACCAATACCGTTTCTGTTTCATGGGGAGAAAATAACATGGAAAGGGAGTCCCAAACTAGTAATTTGCAGACTGGAATCTGGGCCAATACCATCTGACTCTGGAGTTTCTGCTCGTAATGTTTGACTTCCTCTCAAGCAATCCCATATAATAAAGAGGGAATATGTAAATTGATCGTCACTCTGGTCATTTTGCACCCACAGCTGAGGCTAAGTTCCCATAACGAGCCTTAAGGAGCAATCAGCAGGGACCTGAGGCTGCGCGCCCACCCACCTCCTGCATGGGACTTGACAGGGGACCTCAGGTCATGCCTTCCACCCGCAGGGCTTGACAGGAGACCTCAGGCTTCTCCCCCCTCCCCCACCCTGGCACCAGGCCAGAGGAACTCAGGCTGCACCCTCTTCCCTGGCCCTGAAAGAATATAGAAATTTTAAAGAAGATTTGCTTGTTTAGTCACACTCTCTAGGCATGGGAATAAAGCATGGGAAAGGAATGTGACCTCCCTGACATCCCAAGAAACAGTCCCGAGTTGGTATAGACAATTAGTTCTGAGATAAGGGCCTGACCAAAATGTTTTACTGCTTTACGGCTGGCTCTTCCTCCCCTCTCT
>PVJC01011267.1:0-41944 GCA_004026665.1 Murina feae
GGGATCAGGGAGCAGGAAAAGGCTGGCCTGACCACGAGGCAGGGTTTTCCCTGCTTTCTGGTGGCTGGAGGAAGATGGGCAGTAGGCAAGCTTGGGAGGCAGGCAGCACCCAGACCTGGCCACAGCTCAAAAAAGAGAACAACATGCAGGGGAGGGCAAGAGTCTGAGAGATCAACATAGAGGGGGTGCCTGCTCCAAGTCTTGATGGTGTGCCTGGGGGCAGGCCCCCAGCAGGTAGACACACACAGAAAGACTGCTCTGAGCCTCAGATGCAGCTGGGGGCAGGTCCCCAGTGACCACACACACACACACACACACACACACACACACACACACACAAAAGGCGCCTGGCAGACTGGGGCCATCATAGGACATCCACTGAGGGGTCCCAGACTGTGAGAGGGCACAGGCTGGGCTGAGGGACTCCCTCCACCCCAAGTGCACAAATTTTTGTGCGCTGGGCCCCTAGTGATTAATAATGGGGGAGAGGGTAACTCTAGTATCAATCTTATTGGAGTTGTTTTAAGTACCACATGGTTATACAACTAGAGTGTCTACCTTTATTTCCCTTTCTTTAGATTTTCTCCTTCCTAAACAAGCAAATGTTACTACTTGTTAAATGAAATAAATGTTATTGATCTAACTTTGCTACCATGGCATTTGTTAAATGGCTAAATCAATACTAACATTTCAACAAATACGTCATATACTTAATATTTCTTTCATTAATGGGTTATAAGCTTCAGCTTAAGTTAGAGCCAAGGCAAAGATAATTGGTACAAACTAATTAAAGGTAATTAAATGGAATAGTTAAAGAGCATAGACTTTAAGTCAGAAAGATGTCCCTGTGACTCCTGCTGCACCATTGCTAGCTGTGTGGCAATGGGCTGTTGACTTCACTCTTCTGAGCTTAATTTTCTCATCTCTAAAACAAAGCTAGTACTACTCAAATGGAAAGACTGTTTTAAGAATTAAAAATTAAATTTATATTATAGATTAATAAAGGACAATTATAACTATATCACTATAAGATTATCCAAAGTCAAATTACCTTTTAAAATGTTGAATGTGTAGTTTGTGAATGTGTCTTGTGTAGATGCTTAAACTGGAAAGCTTATGCAAAAGAATGAAACTGGCTTACGGTTTGTTTCCATGTACAAAAATTAATTCAAAATGAATCAAAGACCTAAATATAAGACCTGAAATAATGTTACATAGAAGTAAATGTAGGTACCAAACTTATGGACCTTGGTTGTAGATAACATTTTATGAACTTGACCCCTAAGGCAAGGAAATTAAAGAAAAAAATTAATGAATGGGTCTATATAAAACTGAAACATTTCTGCATAGCAAAAGAAACCAACAAATCAAAAAGGCAGCGAACCAAATGGGAGATGATATTTGCAAATAATAGCTCTGACAAAGGTTTAACATCCAAAACATAAAGAACTCATAAAACTCAACACCAAGCAAAGAAACAACTCAATCAAAACATGGGCAGAGGACTGAACAGACAACTCTCAGAAGAAGACATACAAACAGCCAATAATATATGTAAAGATGCTCAACCTCACTGGCAATTGGGGCAAAGCAAATCAAAACTACAGTGAGATACCACCTCATACCTCTTAGAATGGATATATCAACAAGACAACTAATAACAAGTGTTGGAGAAGTTGTGGAGAAAAGGGAACCCTCATTCACTGCTGGTGGGATTGTGGACTGGTACAACCACTATGGAAAACAGTCTGGTAATTCCCCTAAGCCCTCTCCTAGGCATGTACCTGAAAAAACTCAGAAATATGCATTTGCAAAGATATATGCACCCCTGTATTCAGGGTGGCCAAGACCAAAGTGTCCTGCCATAGAAGACTGGATAAAGAAGATGTGGCACATATACACAATGGAATACTACTCAACCATAAGAAAGGATGAAATGTTCTCATTGCGACAACATGAATGGACCTCGAGAATATTCTCCTAAATGAAATAGTAAAGGCAGAAAAAGCTAAAAACCATATCATTTCACTCATATGTGGAATATAAAACTGAAACTTGTGAACACAAACAGCAGTGTGGTTGTTGCGAGAAGGACGGGGTAGGCATAGGGGCAGGGAAAGGGGCTTAATATATGGTGACAGAAGATTATCTGACATTGGGTGATGGGTACAGATCTTATAACATAGAAGCCCACACCAGAAACCTGTATGATCATATTAACCAATGTTATCCCAATAAATTTAATAAATAAATACATACATAAATACATAAATAAATATGAGAAATAAATAAATACCCCCCCCTTAAAAAAACAAAAACAAAACTGGAATGCTCAATCTAGCATCCACTTTTTACCATCTGAAATATTAAATTACTTGGGTTTGATTATCCAAGTAATTTCACTAATTCTCTGGCAACTACCTATATATGAAAGAAGTTAAGCAAAATTGCCTTGACTGCATTATTAGAAGAAATGCAATATAGTATTTGTTAATAGATAGGTAAAGGAGAAATGTGTAGCTTAAAACTTCTTTTTTGTGTCACTTGCTAGGTTACTTACCATATATTTAATTAATGTTTACATATGCCAGGCTCTTCAGAGTCTGCTTTATTCAGACTTCTGAGGTTTAAGGCTACCAGTCAGCTTCATGATTACTATCTCCAGGCTACTCATTGCTCCTAACACACACCCACCTCTTCCCTCTGTCTAGAGTGCTCCTCCATTTCTTAACCAATGAAAACCTTCCAGTGGTTTATAATGAAGCTCAGCTATTCCCTTTCCCATCATGCTTTACCTGACCATTCCTATTCTGGAATAGGTAACAGATCAGAAGCTAGCACTGGGGTAGGGATAGATCAGTGATCTCTGCCTTAAAGATCTCACTAGTTTTCCACCACTAATGCAGGTTTTGCAACATATTTTACTTGTATGTGTGTGTTTATGTACATGAGTCTGTGTTTGGAATCATTTAATTGTAAGGAAAAAAATGCCATAATAGATAAAAACATTTCTCATTTCCTTGTGAAACTATGATCCCTAGGAAATGCTCTAGAAATACATGATGTATGAATGAATGAGTGAGGGAAAGACTGGCAACTCCTACTTAGTAACTACTTTCAGTTACAGTCATCCCAGGAAGGAATGAGGAACATAAAACTAGGAAAATAATCTTCTTAGTGTAATGAGGATTCTGTAGTCCTGGACGAGAGAATTTATCAGCATTAAAGTCACACGCAATATCAATCCATTTCATGGAGAAACCCTGTAAGGTAGATATATGACAAAAGATTATCAAGCAATTACTATATGGCAAGATTAGTGTGTTGATTTCAAGCAAGGTTGACAGATTAAAAAGATAAAGCAGGAGAACCAAGATGGCAGCATATGGTATATACCTGAATGTGCAGCCTCTCACAAACACATTAAAAAATACAACAATAAAGTTAAACAGCCATACTCCAGAACCAAGGGAGTGGAAGCTTTATAACTAGAAGGCAAGAGAAGGAGTGCATTGAGACTGAGTGCAAGTTCTCGGTGCCAAAACAGAGAGGTATGGAGGTGAGAAAGGATGGAGGTGGCTGCTGCACCTGGGTCAGTAGCTTGGAAGGGTTTACAAGCTCCGGGGTCTCACTGAATGCTTTGCAGGCAGTCTGGGACAGAAAACACCACTCTATCAATGCAGGGAAGCAGCTACAAAGAAATAGATCACAAATGACAGAAACGGAGGAAAGCAAACGACTGGATATAGAGTTCAAAACCACAGTTATAAAGCTACTCAAGAATCTTCTTCAAACCTCTGAGAAACTAAGTGAGACCTTCAGGATCTTAATGAGAATACCAAAAAATGGAAAAGGAGCAATCAGAAATTAAGCATACACTGACTGAAATAAAGAATAATATACAGAGATCCAACAGCAGACCAGAGGATCACAAGAATCAAGTCAAAGATATGAAATACCAGGAAGCTAAAAACAGCCAACCAGAAAAGCAAAAAGAAAAAAGAATCCAAAAATACGAAGATAGTGTAAGGACTCTCTGGGACAACTTCAAGTGTACCAACATCAGACTTATAGGGTTGCCAGAAGAAGAGAGAGAGCAAGATATTGAAAACCTATTTGAAGAAATAATGATAGAAAACTTCCCCTGCCTGGTGAAAGAAATGAACTTATAATTCCAGGAAGCACAGAGAATCCCAAACAAAAGGAATCCAAAGAGGACCACACCAAGACACATCATAATTAAAATGCCAATGGCAGAAGACAAAGAGAGAATCTTAAAAGCAGCAAGAGAAAAGCAGTTAATTACCTACAAGGGAGTACCCATATGACTGTCAGCTGATTTCTCAACAGAAACCATGCAGGCCAGAAGGGAGTGGCAAGAAATATTCAAAATGATGAATAGCAAGAACCTACAACCAAGATTACTCTACCCAGCAAAGCTATCATATAAAATTGATGGTCAGATAAAGAGCTTCACAGACAAGAAAAAACTAAAGGAGCTCATCACCACCAAACCAGGATTATTTGAAATTTTGAAGGGCATTCTTTAAGAAAAGAAAGAAGGAGAAACAGTTAAAGATAAAAATTATGAACAATAAAGTGACAACAAATACCTATCAACCAGTGAATATAACAATTAAGTCAATAGAAATATCTGATGAACAGAATAAACTGATGAATAGAATAGAAGGGCATAGAAAGGGAATGAACTGACAATTCTCAGGGGAAGGAGGTGTGAGGGGTATGGGAAGAGACTGGACAAAAATCTTATATCTATAGATAAAGACAGTGGTGGGAGTAAGGGCACGGGATGGAGGGGGGAACCAGGTGGAGGGGAGCTATGGGGGTTTAAAAAAAAGGAACATCTGTAATAATATGAACAATAAAGATTTATTTTTTAAAAAAGATAAAGCAATGCACTCCATGAGGTACTATGATATTGTTCTGATTGCTGGCAAGTGACTGCAGCAAAATATATGAAAATCAAAAGGTATCTGTTCAGCAGGGGAAAAATATGTACTAGTCACATTAAAAACTAGGCCCTTCCAAGAAATGATTTCGATAATAAATACATAAATAAATTTATTAAATTGTCGGTGTTCAGGCCTCTTATAGAGCAAATGCCATAAATAATGGCATCTATTTATATTAATGTCTGTGGAAGTTGATGTTTTCCAGGAATGCTGGTAATGGTTTTCAGGACTCACCAGTGGTAGAAAATTAAAATATTGTATAAAAATAAATTGGTTTTGAAAACCTAAGTTCAGGTTTATATCACAAGTAAATTTATTCTACTTGATTGTGGGAGAGCCAGGTCTCTCACTGTTGAAAAGAAATTATGAGTTGGTGTCATTATATAAAAGAGAGAAGTGAGGATCCTAATCATATGTTTTCATTATGATTATGTAGGTTTAACAATGACGTTTTCTAATATAGATGTTTGCTATCTAAATAAGATAAACAAGAAAGGAGGCTAGAATGAACTTGATAGTGCTGGATTTGAGTTAGAGTCACCAGTATGAACTCATGTTTACCTGAAGGCGTATATAGATGGGCAGATAACACAGATATGTATGTACACATGGGTTAGTACACTTTCTTGGTCCTATCTGAGAACCTGGAAGCAATAACAACTCAGTCACATTGAGCAAACTCACTGTTCATATTTTGGTTTTTAAATAACACTCTCTAGTAAAAAATAACAACAAACAAACAACCACAACAACAAAAAAACACACCAGGACTTTTTTGAGTGTCATACTAAAGTTAAGACAGGAAATATACAAGATAATCCATACTTCATAACCCACTTCCAAGAAATAGAATAGAGAAACTTCATAAGCACATTTTAATCAATGGATGGATGTTATCTAGAGTGATGTCAGAATAGAGTTGTTCATAATATTTTTTATGATCCTTTGTATTTCTATGAGGTTAGTTGTTGTCACAATTGTGACACAATTAATTATCTGTATAGACTTAGTGGGACAAATGCAGGTGACCAGGAGTCAGCAATAACAGTCTATCCCCTGGTACTTCAATGTCTAGACAGTTGAGCCAAACCAGGATACATGAATACACAAGGCAGAATTAGTATACAATAACACAAGGTTTATTTACCTATTCCTAGTGGGTCCTAGGCTCCAGCATAGACCACCCAGTGATGCACATCAAAAGAAAGACTACAAAGATAGAGATAGACAGGTGGCCACAGTTGGTTCAGGCTTACACAGCAGAGCAGTTAGTCAGGGGATTGTCTCACAGAGCGAAGTGGAGTCCTCTTCTCATCAGGCAGGAGATGTCCACTGAAGAAAATCTGATGCTTATATAGCTAGTGGTAAACAACTTGTGTTATATCAGTGTGGGCCAGACAATGTGCCTTTGCTAGGAGCAGGGTGTTTACACTTTAAGAGTTTAGGGCATTCACATCAAAATAGTGGGGCATTCACCACATTTTGGAAGTTACAGAGTATTGGGGTCTTCACACAGCAAACATTTCACACAATAATTATTTCCACACATTAGAAGGGATTTCCTTATGACCATAACATTATTATAACAGTTGTTACTTCAACTCTTTTGGTTTTTATTTTATTTATTTTGGTCATCTTTCTTTGTTTCTTGGTGAGTCTTGCAAGAGGTTCATTAATCTTGTTTATCCTTTCAAAGAACCAGCTCTTTTATTGATCTTTTGTGTTTTTCTTTGGGGGAGTTCTATATCATTTATTTCCACTCTGATCTTCATTATTCCCTTCCTTCTAGTCACTCTGAGCTTTTCCTGTTGTCCTCTTTCTAATTCCTTAAGTTGTAGAGTTAAATAACTTACAAGTTTAGGTAAGCCTGCAATGCTATGAACTTCCCTCTCAGGATTGCTTTCACTGTGTCCCATAGATTTTGGATTGTTGTGTTTTCATTGTCATCTGTTTCCAGGATGTTTTTTATTTCTTCTTTAATCTTTTTGGTAACCCATTCATTGTTTAGTGGCATGCTATTTAGCTTCCATGTGTTTGATTGTTTTTCATTGTTTTTATTGTAATTGGTGGAAAATTAAACAGATACATGCAAAAAAATAAAACTAGACCATCAACTTACACAATATATAAAAATAAACTCAAAATGGATAAAAGACTTAAATGTAAAATGTGAAACCATAAAAATCCTAGAAGAAACCATTGGCAGCAAATCTCAGACATCTTTCATAGCAATATGTTTATTGATACATCTCCTAGGACAATGGAAACTAAGGAGAAAATAAACAAATGGGACTACATCAAAATGAAATCTTCTGCACAACATAAGAAATCATCAACAAAATAACACAAGAGCCCACTTCATGGGAAAACATTTGCCAAGGATATATTTAATAAGGGGTTAATCTCCAAAATTTATAGGGAACTCATACAGATTAACAAAAGGGAAATAAACAATACAATTAAAGCATGAGCAATGAATCTAAGTAAACACTTCTCCAGTGTGGATATACAGGCCAAAAAGCATATGAAAAAATTCTCCAAGTCACTAATCAGTGAGAGGTGAAATCAAAACAACAATCAGGTACCACCTCAACCTTGTCAGAATGGCTATCATCAACAAATCAACAAAAAACAAGTGTTGGCAAGGATGTGGAGAAAAGGGAACCATTATACACTCTGGGTGAGAATACACTCTCACCCACAGTGTACAATGTGGAAAGCATTTTGGAGTTTCTCCAAAAAATTAAAAATGGAACTCTCATTTGACCCCATCTTCCCATTTCTAGGAACATATCCTAAGAAATCAAAAACACCAATCAGAAAGAATATATGCACCCTCATGTTCATAGCAGCACAATTTACAATAGCTAAGACTTAAAAACAGCCTAAGTGTCCATCAGCAGATGAGTGGATTTAAAAACTGTGGTACATCTACACAATGGAATACTAGGTAGCTGTAAAAAATGAAATAACTCTTACCATTTGCAATAGCATGGATGGAACTGGAGAGCATTAGATTAAGTGAAATAAGCCAATCAGAGAAAAACAGGTATCACATGATCTCACTCATACATGAAACCAATTGAACAACATAAATTGATGAACAAAAATAGACTCAGAGACATAAAAGCATTGAACAGATTGTCAAACCTCAGAGGGAAGGCAGGGGAGGGTGAGTGGGTGGGAAGAGATCAACAATGAACTTGTAAGCTTATATGCATAACCCATGGACACAGACAATAGGGTGGTGAAGGCCTGGTGTGGTGGACAGGGGAAGGCTGGGAGAGATCAATGGGAGAAAAAGGGAGCATATGTAATACTTTCAATAATAAATATTTTTGTGAAAAAAAGAATGTCAATGAAAATAGCATGTATTCCCTGAAATTATAATAATGAAACAGGAATTTCAGGGGTAAGATAGGACAGGTTTTGGAAATTTTAGAAATTTTGGAAATTAAGGGGACCATGGAGGATAGCACAGGGCTATAGAATTGGGGAGCTGGAAAGCTGAAGCAGGTATATTTCCATAGAATGAGGGAGCTGGGAACAGCAAAAGATCTATATTTACAATATAATGAGAAGGAATCCCTTTATCCAGAAGGAGAAGAAGAAAGCCCAAAAGGGAATAGAAAAATAATAAGGAAGTAGGGGGAAGAACCTCATATGTTCCATGTGAGGTTTGCCCTTTGAGACCAGGAGCTACTATAGTAACCAGTGTAGGGGAATAGTGACCAATCAGAGGGGATGTCAAGGCACCAGGATCTGCAGCCTTTATAAGACATGGGGAAAAGGAACTCAGTGGGACCCTTTTCCCCTCCCCACGTGGGAGTCTGTACTTGTTCTTCAATAAATCTCCTCCTTTGCTATACCACTTTCTGTCTGTGGATTCATTCTTTGATTCTGGCGAACAAAGAATCCTGGTTCCAGTCCAAAAATTCCGTATCAATAAGGACACATAACTTCTATGATATTCTTACTAAAATACTATAACAGAGTCTAATCATAAAAAATAAAATAAAAATCAGCAAATGTAAATTGGGGGACATTCTGCAAAATATCTAACAATATTTATCAAACTGTCAAGGTCATGAAAAACAGAGACAATGAAATTGTTGTTGGATAGAAGAGACCAAGGATATATGACAAATAAATGCAATGAAGTATCCTGAGTTGAATCCTGGAACAGAAAAATATGCTAAAATCCAAATAAAGTCTGTAGTTCATAGAAACATGCTAGCGTTGGTTTCTTAGTTTTGACAAATGCACTAGAGTAAGATGATTAACATTAAGGAAAACTGAAACTAGATGAGGGTATAAGAAAATACTCTTTGCCTTAACTGATTTGGCTCAGTCGATAGAGCATCGGCCTGTGGACTGAAAGGTCCCAGGTTTGATTCCGGTCAAGGGCATGTACCTTGGTTGCTGGCACATCTCCAGTAGGAGGTGTGCAGGAGGCAGCTGATCGATGTTTCTCTCCCATCGATGTTTCTAACTCTCTATCCTTCTCCCTTCCTCTCTGTAAAAAATCAATAAAATATATTTTTTAGAAAAGAAAGAAAGAAAATACTCTTCCCTGGCCAGTTTGTCTTGGTGGATAGTGTGTAAGCCTGCAGATGGAAGGGTCCCAGGTTCAGTTTGGGTCAAGGGCACATGCCTGTGTCCTAGACTCAATCCCCAATAGGGGGCATGCAGGAGGCGACAGATCAATGATTCTCTCTCATCAATGATATTTCTATCTTTCTCCTTCTTTCTCCCTTACTCTCTGAAATCAATAAAAATATATTTAAAAAAGAAGAAAGAAAAAAACACAAACAGCCCTGTAGCGAAAAGTAAGAAAAGAAAAAGAAAATACTCTATAGTATCTTTGAAAATTCTCCGCAAATCAAAAATTATTCTAAAATGAATTTTACTTTTTAAAAAACTATGAGTTGCTTTCTTCACATGTAAAGAAGACCAATTAGGGTTCTGTCTTTTAAAAATTATCATTGTGATGTCATGAATTTAATAGTGATGTGTTTAAATACATCATAGGCATTTTTCCTTTTGATATCTAAATTTTCCCAGTCATCCTTGTTTCCCAAACAAGGAAGCTATTATAATATAATGACTGAGATTATGTCAAAAGTTTTCAGAAGCCAGTCGGAATAGCTTCCTTGTTTTCTGTTATTACCAAAAATTTTCCAGGGACACCCTGTGCAATTCCTTCCCTAGACTTGGAATAAGTTATGTTTCCAAAGAACCCATGTCTTTCTGTAGCAAATGGTATTAGGTACTGTAAACTATCTATATATGCGGTGGTCATTTTGAATAGGTTATCCGTCATTTCTAAGTCTTTAGTGTGTAGAAGTAAAGAATAGATATTTTATGGAATATATTAAATATACTGAAAATTCCAATTCAAATTCAGAATTATTAAGATTTTTACTTATCTTTTTCAATAGTCAGCATGTATCACCTTTCTCCAATGCTTTTTCCAAGAAAGCCAGCATAATAATTCATTTACTTTATACAACAATATATACACGATAGTCTCAGAAGAGCAATAGTGATACTGGCATCAACAGTATAATTGGTGAAGGCAATGTATGTTATTTTTTTGCAATTATTTTTGTCTTTAGGAGCTATCCAATTTGGGAGGTAAGCCAAAATTTTATTTTTTTTAATAAATTAAATAATGCAACTCTGAATAGCTACAGGAGGTTTATTTCCTTCTTTCTTTCCACTCTGATTTTCTGTTTCTAGAGTGAATAATACTCCTTTTAGATAAAAGCTATGTGCCACACACTTAACCTTACCTTGCTTTTTCCCACACATATACCCTTAACTCTGTCATGGTATATAGAGGCTCCCTCTTTCCTTAAATAACTATATAGCACCCCATTGTACAGATACACTAAAACTTAGTAAAATAGCCTCTTCATGGACATTTGGGTTGTTTTGTGCTTTGCTGTAATAGAATGTACTGTGATAAAGAGCTTTGTGCATTCAACTTTATCATGCTGCTGGTGAACATTTACGCTAGACACTTACCAGTATGATTTCATGGTCAAATAACTTTTGATATTATTTTGTTCACACAGTTATTTTTAACTTAGACTATTTCTTTAGCCTCCAGTCTCATTGTATAGCACTTACCACACTTATGCCAATATTTTGGGTCTGAAATACAAATCTGATCATCTTATCCCTTTGCTTATAAACTTTCGTAATTGCTCCATCTCTGAGATGGAGACAGAACTGTTGAGTAAGAGAGTCCGTAACCATCTCTGGCTTTGCTTTCTAGCCTCACTTGTGGCACTTCTCCCATACAAACTTAACTCCAGTTTTACCAAACTTCTAGAAGCTTCCCAAAGACATATTCCTTCTCATGTTTTACACATATATTTCTCTACCTCATAATCTCTATACACCCATAAAAATGTAGTTCAAATTTTGTCTCTGTGAGTTCTTCCTGAATTTCCTAAAAATCAGAAAAATCCTACTCTGCTCAAATGGTACTCTGTGCTTCCTTCAGTTGGAACCTTGATCACCTTTTTTTTTTTCTGGCAACTGTTTATTAAAAAGACTTTTCTACGAAGTGCCAGAGCTGTGCTGAAAGATTACATATGTATTCTAGAGCAGCAAGGTCAAGTAACACAGCCAGAAGTCGGGGCCTCTACAATCTGAACCAAGTTGCTATTATTCTAAAAACTTGAGACTTTTGAAGTTGACCACACTACTTTTCTAAACGTTGTGGATTCTTCTAGTTTACTTTTCAGCTTTCATACCCCTCATTGCACCTTCATCTCATTAACTCAGCAGATTTTAATAAAGATACCATGTTGTCTGAAATCAAGCAAACCTGAGATTTATTCCTAGCTCTTGGCTTTAACATTTACTAATAAAACCTTGAGCAAGAATTTTAACCTTTGGATGCACTTCCTAATCAACATAATAATGCCTACATTGTTCTGTAGATCAAGTGACATATATAATTCTTGGCACATGAATGAGGGTTCGTACACATCAGAGGTCTTCTAATAATAACGGATTTTGCTTTGTCACCTTTATATATGAAGCACTTAAACAGCAAACACATATAGTAAGATGGTCAGGATATTACTACCTGTATGTGAATAATTTGATAAATAAATATTTCCTAACACCCTTGCTCTTCCTCTGAAGTTTCTTTTCCTAATTGAAGATATCACTGCCCTTCTAATCACTGCAGCTTCTATTCAGAAAGCTCACGTTTCAAAGTTGGAGATACCTTTGACCCTAAATAAGGCCACATTTCCCAGGTCCCCCAGTCAACTGGTGAGTGTGTCTGTGAGTTCTGTCTCAGCAATGACTCTTCCAGCTCCTTCATCCTGCTTCTCCTCTGTGTCCTGCTCTAGTCCAGTTCCAAGTCACCTGCCCTTTTGAAAGGTCAGTCTCTAAGCTAGTCTAGGCTCCTGCTTTTCCTGGCCCTCTCATCCTCACTAACAAAAAAGTTCCTTTTAAAAGTGTCCTATCTGATTATACTATTATCCTCTCAAGTATATATGACAGCTCCCAACAAAATATAATTCAATATCCAAAGCATTTCATTCAATTTACTTCATAAATGGTCCAACTGACTTTCTGTTCTTATCGTCCTCTACACACTGAAGTTTGCACCCTAGAGCAGGTCAGCAATATGTACTTTATACCTTCAGGTCGCTGGACACCATTTTTCTACCTAGAAAGCTATACCTATCATCTATCTATCTATCTATCTATCTATCATCTATCTATCTATCTATCTATCTATCTATCTATCTATCTATCTATCTATCTATCTTTCTATCTATCTATCTATCACCTATCTGTAGCATCTATCTATATCTATCATCATCATCTATCTCTTTTTATTGAAAAATCTAGAGGAAGCCTGCTCTGAGGCACTCCATGTGCTGTCCCTCCTCTGCTCCTGGACAGTGATTTATGAACTCTGCATGACCACATTCTGCTATGCTATGTGAGTATTTTGAGTATGAGGCTGTGGCATGTTCCTCTGCGGAATCCTTACCCAAAGCAAAACTGCCAAATGCTGGCTGATTTGAATTTATAGGATCCTAGGTCTGGGGAGTTGTAAGGAATCTTAGACCTCTTCTAATATGATCATTTCACTTTTTTTTTTTTTTAGTAATTTCATTTTTAGTAATTTTTAGTAATTTCATTTCATTTTTAGTAATTTGCAGTTCAGAAAATTGGGAAATATTTATTTAGAAGAACACATGAACTATAAAATCAAACATACTAGCTAGTAATGATCCTTTTACTTTTTATACTGTTGTAGCAGGATCTTTTACCTCTGCCTTTACAAAGGCTCCGAAGGGAGGCTCAGGAATGATTTTCTATGTGTAAATTCACAAATGAGGACAATAGGAGGTGGGTCATAAGTCATATTGATAGAATGGTTCCGAGGACATTCACTCAGGATTAAAAGTTCAGATGCTGCCCTAACTGGTTTGGCTCAGTGGATAGAGCGTCGGCTGTGGACTAAAGGGTCCCAGGTTCGATTCTGGTCAAGGGCATCTACCTTGGCACATCCCCAGTAGGGGGTGTGCAGGAGGCAGCTGATCGATGTTTCTCTTTCATTGATATTTCTAACTATCTCTCTCCCTTTCTCTCTGTAAAAATACCAATAAAATATATTTTAAAAAAAGTTCAGATGCTGTCTCTGCCATTATTAGCCACAGTTTTATTCTTCCCTGTTTTTTTTTTTTCTTCAGCAATGTGATTATTTCTGTTATTTATGAATGCATACCCCACCCTCCACTTGCCTTTATTTCCAAACCAACTCCCAAATGCTGTCTTTTTTGGTGTATGATAGGGACAGGTATGACAGGAGATTTCTATAGAGATAAAGCTAGAGATATATTATTTGGAGAAAGATAACTCGGATTCATAAAGTAAAATGGAGGCTTTAATTAAATGTAATAATAGAAATTTTAAAAATGAGATTACTATCTTGGAAAAGTACAGTTGTGTCATCTGTGGTCATATTAAACGAGGTGTCCTCATGATAGTTGAAAAATAAAATTTGTCTTATATTTCTATCAATGGAGGCATTACATCACATGAAAACTCAAATCTTACAATTTAGAAAAAAATAAAAGGTGATAATTACCTCTGCACCAGGAGAGCTTCACTAGTTGCCCAACTAGGTGATGATTTCAATGATTTGGTGGGTTTTGAAATTTTAATTTAACTGAAATTCAACTTGAATTTTATGTGGCCTATTTTATTTTATTATCTTACTAGGGGTCCAGTGCACAAAATTCGTGCATGGGGGGCGGTCCCTCAGCCCGACCTGCATCCTCTCCAATATGGAGTTCTTGGGGACTCTCATAATCCAGGACCTCTGGTTCTTAACCGCTAACCTGCCTGCCTGCCTGCCTGATCCTCTAACTGCCCTCCCCTGCTGGCCTGGTCACCCCTATTAGCTTTCTTTTTTAATCTTATCCCCTTCATGCACAATTGTATTTGACTTCCTTATTGGCTTCTTACTCTCACACAATTTTTCTCCTTTATGTAACACTTTGCCTAGTGACTCATCAGTTATAAACTTTTTTTTCTTTCTTATTTCCTATTTCTGATCCATCATTCTTCTTCCCATTTTTCTACTACCCTCCTTCCCTTCTCACATTCCTTCTTTCCTTTATCTTTACCCCTGCCCACCCTCCCCTTTTCCTTCCTTCCCACCTTAATTTTTTTCTTCACTTCCTCCCTCTGACCTGCTTTGCTCCCTCCCCCATTCCTTCCTTCTTCCCATTCTCCTTTTAAGCTCTACCAACTCCCCCTTTATAACTTTTTTCCCTCCCTCTTTTTCTCTCATCCTACCTTTGCCATACATTCTTTTCTACTTACTTCACTGTTTTAATACCTATCTATCTACTTGCTTAATTATTCATTATCATTTATCTTTTTTTCTTTTCTGACTCCTACTTTTAAAATCTGTCCCCAGTACACAACTATACTTGGTTTTCATTACAGGCCCTACAGTTCACTCATACATCCTCTTTTTTTAACTCTGCTGTCCACTGACTGTTTTATAAAGTTCTTCCCTCCATCCCTGTTCCACCCCTACCCCACCTGGTTACTTGCCCCCAAACTCTCCCTGGCTGATGCTCCCTCCACCTGCCCCCTGCCCATCTCTCAGTCTCCTGGCTCCTGGGGTTCACCCCAGCTCTGAAGGGAGACAGGGGCCTCTCACAGGAGACCCCTGCCTGGAACCGATCAGAGCCCTGCACTGGGGCCTGGATGGCCGGCTCCTGGCCCTGTGGCTAGGGCCTGGGAATAGACCGACCGTGGGCTAAACTTCTGCGTGTGCTTGCCCCTGCGATCAGTGTATTTCCAGGCCCCAGCTGCAGGGGCAGGGCTTGCCTGGCAGGCTCCTGGCCCTGCGGCCGCCCCCTGGAACCAACCACAGGGGCACGCACATGCAGAGGCTTTGCGTGTGCATGCCCCCATGATTGGTCTATTTCCAGGCAAGAGCCTCAGAGCCTGCTCGCTCCTCCCGCCCTGCTCCTCCCTTCTGTCTACCCTGCTGGACACTGGTGTGCGGTGGGCCTCCGCCATCTTGACTGGGCTAATTTGCATACAGTCGCTCTGATTGGCTGGTGGGCATGGCTTAGGCATCCCGAGGAGATGGTTAATTTTAATATTACGCTTTTATTAGATTAGACTAGGGGCCCGGTGCACAAAAAATTGTGCACTCCGGAGGTCCCTCAGCCTGGCCTGTGCCCTCTCGCAGTCTGGGACCCCTCGAGGGATGTCCACCTGCTGGCGTGCCTGGCCAGCAGGTGTGAGGGGCTGATGGCTGTTTGCAGGCTGGCCAAGCTCCCAGTGTGGATCCTCACTCCATTGGAGTGTGTGGCCAGCCTGGGTGAGGGGCTGAGGGCTATTTTCAGGCTTCCCACAGTCACTACTGGGGTGCCTGGGCAGCCTGGGTGTGGGGCTGAGGGCCTTTTTCAGGCTGCCCACAGCTCCCATTGACCCAATGTCTCAGCAAGGCTGGCTGAAAGCAGGTTTCTGGGGTTTATTTATCTTCTATAATTGATACACTGTTGCTTTAAGCCGAGGCCTAGGCAGGTAACAAAGCCTCCTGTTTGCTTCTGTGGCTTCTATAATTGCAACTATGTTGCCTTGAGCAGAGAGAGGCCCAGCGGGCCTAGGCACAAAGTTTACTCCTGGTGCAATGAAAGCCTCCTGTTTACTCTAGCTCCATGACTGCCAGCCTCCATCTTGGCTGGGTTAATTTGCAATCAGCTGCTCTGATTGGCTGGTGGGTGTGGCTAGGCATCCCAGAGAAACAGTCAATTTCAATATTACTCTTTTATTAGATTAGATAAGAGAAATAGAATGTTTACAGCCTTATTGTTTACACTGAATGAAAAGAGAAGAAAATTTTCTAATTCTATTTAACTTGTAAGACTAAACCTTTATAAACTGAAGCGAAAAAAGTCTGTTTTATGCAATCCAATTAGTCACAATTAGGTGGGGTTTTTTTGTCATAAAAATCCGTTGTGAAGTGTAACAGGAAAGTGGGCAAATAACAAAAGATGTTATTTTAAGAGCAAACTTCCAGAACTTGGAAACCCTCTGAAGAAAAGCACTCGGAAGTTTTAGTGGAGAGCATTAAATATCATCTACAATTACAATACAGGTGGTCTCTACTGAAGGAAGACTTGAAGGAGTAAGGGCAGTACATTTCCAAAAAAGTCTTTACCTGGTCAGGCCCTTGTAACCCTCCCATATTAACTGATCCGTCCTCCGCCTTCCCACTGGTTATATCAGATGGACACAGGCCCTGGCTATATGCTATTTTAATGATTTCCGGGAAGCTTGTGTCTGACTAATGCAACCCAACTTTCCAAGCTCTAAAATGCAACCCATGGAACCCAAAGAAAGATTCCAACACCTTCTCTCTCACGGTTTGATGAAATTAAAGGATCGCAGCTACTGTCTAGATCATGAGACCTCAAACCACACAGGAATAGAAACTGTCCTGGCGCTCTGGTTTCAGACTCCATGCAACACAGTCAGGTGAAATGAAGTTTTCAGATGACCCTGGAGAGGATGTGACACCATCGCTCCGAAACTTCCTAAGATTATTCATATTCTCCCACTGGGCCACAACAACTTACTGACAAGGGTGCAGCGCTTCAGTTTTCTGGGAGAGTCTGAAGTAGAGGGAACAAGCTGTGTGCATGAAAAACATCCTGTTTTTCTATCGGCCTCCATGCCCACTGTCTCCAGCGCTGGCCTTCCCATCCTCCTCCATCAGCCCCCGAGGTGAGCTGCAGCAAAGAGAAAAACTGTCCTTGGGAATGGAGCCTGGAAGGGAAGGAAATCTGCAGCTACTTTCTCCATTTGACACCTCACTCTGTTCTCCTGCCTAATTGTGTTTCGTGTTTCTCAAAACAAACAAACAAAACCCCCATATTGCAGGCACCATTCGGTTTTCATTTCTCAGGCTCTGCTTCCCCATCCCGTTCATTCCCCAAACTTCGCTATTTCAATTAACTTTGCTCCCCCTCCCCCCCTTCCTTAGGATGTTGAGACTTCTCCGGGTCTCTCCCCAGCCTGCCCTCCTCCAGGTCGGTCCTCCTCCCCCCCGCCCCAGCCTCTGAGACCCTCCCCCCAGCGGGCTGCCCTCGGCCGCCCCCTGCTCCTGTCCCTCCCCGAGCCCCTGCGCTCCATCCGTCCCCAGCGCGGACTCCCCAGACTCTGGGCTGTTTGCTGATGGGAAACCTTTTGCTGCAGGAGGACCCGAGTCCCCGCGCGCAGCCCAGCGGCAGGAGAGGGCGAGGCTGAGCGGCGAGCGAGGGCAGGAGGGGGTGGGGGAGGCAGCCGGTCCTCCCCGCGAGCCAGAGCGTGCGGCAGGCCGGGGCTGGGAGGCACTCTGTCCCCGCGCCCGGACGCGCCCATAGACCCGGCGCCGGGGCTGGTCTCCTGCCCAGCGCAGCCCCGGGGCGCCCAGCCCCAGAGCAGGTCCCTCCGCGGACCCGGGAGGAAGAGGGGACGGAGCCGGGGAGCGGTGAGGAGCCTGGAAACCTGCTTGGGAGGCTGAGGGAGCACCCAGGGGTGAAGCCCGCCCGGCGGGGGGCGCGGGGCGTGGAGGGCGTGGCGCGCGCGGGGCGGGGGGCGCGGGGCCGGCGGGCACCGGGCTGGGCGAGCCGGGCGGCGCGGCGGCCGCGGGCCGAGTGCGGGCGCGAGGGGCGAGCGCGCGTGCGGCCGGGAGAGCGCACGCCTCCCCCCCGCGGCGCCGGAGCCGCGCCACCTCCATCTTCTGCATGTGCCGCGCTGCAGCCGGACGGCAGCCTCTCCCCGGGCGATGGAGACTGCGGGCCGGCGCGGGCAGCCCGACGGGGACTGCTGAGGGGAAGAAGGCAGAGTCAGCAACCACCCAACCGCCCTCCTTTTCTTGTTCTTTTTTTTTTTTCAGTTGTTTTTAATTTTAGCGCCCTCGTCGTCCATGCCTCTCTGAACAGCCTCGAGGAAGAGTGCGAACAGAGGGAGCGCGCGCCGAGGAGAGGAGGCAAGAAGATGAGGATTATTTGCAGGCAGATTGTCTTGTTATTTTCTGGATTCTGGGGACTCGCCATGGGAGCCTTTCCGAGCAGCGTGCAAATAGGTGAGCTCAGCCCCGGGGGCGGGGGTGTGCAGGGTGCAGGGGGGCGGCAGGGACCGAGACCCCGAAGTGAGTTAGGTGAGTTGCGGACAAGCCGTTCGGGGAAACCCTCGGCCGCCCCCCGCGCCTTTGTTTCTCTCTTTCCTCTCCTTTGCGCGCACGGAGAAGCCTGCCTCCGAGGGCAGGTTCCTTTGGAGAAGACGCCGATCTGCCCACTTGCCGGCCCCCCGCACACACTCCCCATTTCCACCTTTGGTTCAAGTCGCTGAAGTAGGGTTGGAATAAGTTGAAAATTACCTCCATGGGTTTGGTTACGTTTTATGCGATATGTCTTTTCATCCGTTTCTCCGGAGCATGGAGGGATGTTGAGTTTTTTTTGTTTTGTTTTGTTTTAATACACTTCTTCCCACGCTGGGCGCCGCATCCTTCTCCCTGTCACAGAAAGACATGGCTGTGGGGGTCGGGGGAGGTGGGGGAACCTTTACACCTGCACCCCCCAGGCCTTTGCTTGCCATCGGCAAACCGATTCCAAAGTTAGATCCCTTTCCCGCAACCTTCTCTCCGTGTTTTTTGTTTTCCTCGTGAATCTTTTGCCTTATTCCTGCCTGGAGACCCTGCTTCCGGGGAACTCTCCGTCGCTGGCTTTTCTCGCTGTTCTCTCCTGTCTAATGGGATGCGGCTATTGAATTTCTTCCAGCGGAGCCCAGCCTCGGCACTGCATCACTGCTCGTGGGCTGTGCACACAACGGAGCTCATGAGGCTGAGTCCACCAGCTGCAGGGAAACTAAGTTCATGTCTCCTCTCCGAGTCCCCTCGTGCCTGCCTGCGTGGCACCGCATCCTTTTCATGTCTGCATGTTCATGCGAATCCTCTTTTCTGTTCGTCTGCATGCATCTTCCAGAGAAATGCCCGGAGCTGGCTGGTGTAGCAGCAGCGTGCTGGGAACCGCGGGGCGGGCGAGAGAGAGAAAAGGAAAACACAGTAAATGGTCTCAGAGGTCATTGTGATGGTGACAAATGGGGACAGGAAACAGCTGAGCTGTCCTAAAGACTAAAACATGAAGCCTGCACCTTAGGGACAAAGGCCGGCCTCCCAGGATGTGGCAGGTGTAGCTCCTGGGGTGTATGTGCTGGGGAAGGGCAGTGGAATTGACAGGGTGTGCGGGGTGGGAAGAATACTGACAAGAGAAAACCCTGAGTGCGCTTTTCCTGTTGTTTTTACTAGGTGGTCTCTTCATCCGAAACACAGATCAGGAATACACTGCTTTTCGGTTAGCAATCTTCCTTCATAACACCAGCCCCAATGCCTCGGAAGCGCCTTTTAATTTGGTACCTCATGTGGACAACATTGAGACAGCCAACAGTTTTGCTGTAACAAATGCTTGTAAGTAAATCATAAATTGTGGATAAATTAAAAGAGCATTAAAATGTGGCACCAAAGTGCCTTTCCTCTTTATTATTAATTTTTTAGAAATAAATTTAAGCTCCCCACATATGGCTGGCTCCACAGCAAATCAGAGTTCAAAACAAGATTTAGTCGTGAGATATTCAAATGGTTCCCTCCCTCCCTCCCTCCTTTCTTTCCCTCCCTCCCTCCTCCCTCCCTCCCTCCTTCCTTTTCCTTTTTTTCATTTCTCATCTGGATAATTAGGTTAATTTCTCCTTTACAATTTCAGTCATCCGAATGTCAAGTCAGTGAAAATCATACTCAGTCTAATTTGGATTCTGTTCTTTTGTTTTTTCTTATTTGCTTTTCACTTGAGTAAGCATATGTCTCGCTTTTAAGGTAGACACATGCTCTCTTACACTGATGAAAGCTGTGGAAGGCTCGCTAGCAGTGCAAAAGCGAGGGACGCGGTCGTGTGCAGGATATATATTCTAACCGGTGGCTTATGCTGCAGATGATCTGGTGATGTCACTTGAGGCTGTCCCACTCATATTCTGGGTTGTAAATGTCTCTTACTATCACGTAATGCATATATCCTGTGAATATAACTCCATGAATCCTTACCTTGGTGCCAAATCATGTTAGTCTCTAATCCACCTGAATTCACAGAGCAGTGCAGCTGGATCTGTTGTCCCACACAATGAAACTTTAGCGGGTGACCTCACCTAATGCTGTAAGGAACCAGCTGCACAGTGCTCCCTCCCCCCAATACTATCTAAGTTAATGTAAAAAAAATACAATCAGCTGTGGATTACTTGAAAATTTACTAAAGTATGTTCAGCCAATGTACCATGTACGTTGCATTTTCACTTTTGAAGGAAATACATGTTTCAAATATCTCCTCAGCTTTACATACTAATTTACTACTGCTCAAAATTTATTTGTCAAGATAATTGTTACAGATTACATAAGACATTTATGAATAGTTTCTACACACAATTTTGCACAAGAGTAATAAATATTCAATCGGATTATAGAGTATTTTATTATAGTAAGTTAAGTATATTTTAATTTTCCAAGCTCTCTCAGTACAAGAAAATGTATCAACTAAATAAGTGAAACTGAAAACAGTTTTTAAATGTTTGGAGGATACCTCTTTCATTCATTTATTTTAATTCATATTTCTTTTCCATTAATTCATCTAATAATATGATCAATTGTCCTTAATATTTGGCATCTAAACATTAATTTATTTTAGACATAGATTTCAAAAACTGTCAAAGCATTTGACATTTTTGTAAACTGAAACATGTATTGTTTTGCAGGAATGTTATAGTTCCTATGAACAGTACTTAATTAAAAATAACTTGATATTTAGTGATAAAATCAGTATCGCATTAGAACAGGAGGGAGTTATTTTTAAGTATAATTGCACATAAATTAGAGCTAGTTTTGTGGGTAGTTATTTTTGCAAGTTGTTTAAAGTTTCTAGTTTTGTGTTCCAAGTTTGAAAAGGATGTCAACATTTCTAATAGTTCTAGGTATAAAACATTCTCCATTGTATATAAATATTATATATTTATTTAAAATTTGTTCTTCTCTCTCCTGAGATTCTATGAACAAAAAGTCACTAACTTTAAAAATAATTTATGATCCAAATATATGTGAAGGTACTTTGTCAACAGTAAATTACTAATTAAAATTTTAATTTTTGCTATTAAATTTTGAAAGGTTTTCTTAAAAGTGTCAGATATATTAGTTGTATTTTGTTTTGTTTTTACAAATTAAGTTCTTAAATATTCTAGAGTTTGGATCATGACGTTCAGCTCTATAAACTGTACAGTACTAATACTTTCTTCCTTCCTATCACTTGATAATCTCACTCAGGATAATTAAGTGTTACTATTAAAGTACCTGTAAGCATGAGAAATTGATAGAAAGCTGCACACAGAATGAAAAAGTTATAAAATACAAATAATATGGTATTCTTTCATGTTTAAGACTGAGAAAATTGAGACTAAGTAAACTTTAAATTTGTTTATTTGGAATCCACCTTTGACACAATGTTAGTGATATCATATTTTTGCATAATCACATTAATTGATTTTATGTACATATCTAAAATAATTTTAAAATACTAATTATAATTAAGGACACAAAAAACATTTTTTATTAAAGAAAATGAATTTTTTTGGAGGAGGATGAGTGTGCTGAATGTCCATAAGGAAACCTAAGCTGAATATAGGGAAAATCAATGATCAGAGAGCATGGATCGGATGACTATGTTTGATGAATGGGCTGACCAAGAAAATATACTACATGATTTTCCAGTTTAATTAATGGCGAAGCATAAACAATGAGTACGAGGCCAACTTATATATTAAGCTTTATTCCTTTGGGTAAAAAAGGATAAAAATAATGTTCTGAAGAATTGCCGTAGGAGTTATTCCTCACGGTGATGCAGAGTGGAGTTTTAAATTTTTCATGCTGGATTAAATATAAAGATATAATATGTGATTGGTTAAGTTTATTTGAATTCTGATTTTCCTGCAGTGGATTCTTTTAAAACTGCGGGATCTTGTCTGTCTGTGAATAAAGATCATTAGAAAGGATATGTTTATTTTATGGAATGTATAATCAAATCCCTAAAATGTATTAAATAATAAAATTATTGGTCATCTATTAGACAGATATAACTTAATGCTGGTTCTTCTGTCTGAAAATTAATTTAGCTCTCTAAGATTGCTTTGGGCCATTTAAGCATTCTGTGTGTCAAATCTAAGTCTGACTAACTCAAATTTACCACTTTTGGTATAAATCCCAAGTTTGTGATGGAGGAAAAATTTTAGTTTATAGTTTTATTTTATTTTTAACAATATTTGTGCAAGATTAAATTCAAATATTGTTTTTCTATTCTAACTATTCACATTGTTGAAAAATCACCCTTTGTTCAATATAAAACTGAAATGATAGGAAATACAGGTAATATAAAATTATGACCTATTTTAATAACAAAAAATACGTGTAATATATAGATCAAGTATTAAAATTTCAAAATGTAACTAAAGATACAAATTTCTTTGCTGTGATGTATCTAATGTATGGGGAATAGAAAAATGATATTTAAAAAATAAATTCAATGTGGTTAATGTTCTTTAATAAAACATTTAACTGACCCAAAATAGCTATCTTTGTAAACAAACATGTTAATGCAATTGGATATATCCTTTGCAAAATGTTTGAGACAACCTGAAAGTAGACAGTTTTCTTATATTTTTCTAATAGTTAATGAATACAGGTGGGGTTTTTTTGAGGAATCCATATATTAAATTTGACCAAAAATAAAAATCACAATACTGAAGTAGTTTGTCAACAAGTTTTTTGAAAGATAAAAATATTTTAGAGGTTGAAATTATTAGTTAATTATAGTTACATTAGAAATCTGTTAAGGAATCAGTCCTTTAAAAAGGCAGTCACTTTACAAAATAAATTGCAAATATTCAGTTTCTGAAATTAGTTTTCTAACTTTCGAAGGAGAAATAGGAAATACATAAAACAGATCAGTTACTCATGTATTTTCACTTTGGTGAAATAAATGAGTTCTATGGACTTTTGATTTTTAAAAACTTGCCTAGAAAGGGCCAAATGATTAATAATTTCATTGTTTAATGATGCAGTTTTATTTCTTTTCTCTCAAAAATCTGTTATTTCAGTGTTTTAAAAGATTATAGGTTGGAAAGTTGTAGCAATCACAAATCGACTGGAGACTGGATGTTTTATCTTCGTAATGGTGAAAAGTTGTTCTTTTTTCAAGTTGAATATTAGTTCTGTTTGTGGTCGGTTCACTTGTCAACTCCAAATATACAAGATGACTGCCACTTATAAAAGCAGGTTGATTGTAAAATATAGTTGTCTAGTTAATCTAAATACATTGAACATGTGGCACTGTATCCAGTAGGCTTTGCAGGCTTCCCCACTGTTTTATATACCAGCTACATATAAAACTTCCTTGAATAGAATGATAATAAATACTAATATATTTTCTTTGATTACAAAATGTTTAAACATGGTACATGTTCCTTTCAGAGACATGAAGCCATATAAAGACATTGTAAGAGTTTACATGGCTGGTATAATAATCTTAAACATGCTGAAAATAAAATTCGGATGCTTTTACCTCTTGCATAATTGTTAATATACATTAGAATTAAATATGGTGACTTTTGATTATTTTTAGGAAAATAAGTGACATGACTCTTCTGTGATTTTTATTAGGTTTCCTTATTTTTAATTGATGGCAAGATTCTATGTTGATTTGAAATAATTCTTTAGTTTTATAATATTCTTTCTTCCTCTTAATTTTCCTTGTGAGATTAATGACAAAGATGAGTCATGTACCTATGATTTATTTCTTTTTAAAATGATAGGATGATGCATAATTTGCCTTGATGTATTTCAGTATTGTCACATGATTAAATCTCCATAAAACTATTACAAAAATTCCTCAAACATTTTTTTTTAATTTGGATTTTTCTAAGTGATGTTACTTTCCCAAAAAGGAAAATTTTTCCTTTCTGATATTAGGAAATATGTATACATCTTATTTATAAAATGTTATTATTGTTCGGGAACTTTACATGAAGGATAAATAAACCTTAAATTTTATGATAAAACATAGTTTTTAAATGCTTTCATATACATAATGTTATTTGACCACAAACTAGTCTTGCAGTAGAACAGTCTGAGAAGAGAGTCATTTTGTAATGCAGCCAGCTTTGTTTCAGGGAGTCATTTAACTTGCCCAGATTATATGGCTAATAAACTACAGAGTCAGGGTTCAAACCCCAGTCTTCTAACTACTATTCTAGCACTTCTACCAGCAAGCCATAGGGTGTGAAAAATACATCTATATTGACATTACTTGAATTGAGAAAGAGAAGAACAGAATTGCCATTTATCTTTTTTTTCTAATTTAATTGCAACATTTTGAAGAAAATAGAATAAGACATTTCTGGGCAACTTATTCATTAATCATATGGCATTGAGTGATATAGCAAGGACTGAAGTCATATTATGTAATGAATTCATCCATTCATTCACTAGATTAGATAACGAATGTATCCATTAATCATTAAACACATTTATTAAGGGCAACTGCATTTAAAACTGTATGCCAGAAATGAGAATCCAAAAAGTTATGAGAAGAGTTGCTCCCCTCAGGAGCTGATAGTCCAGTGGGAAGGATAGATAAGCCAGTTATTCAAAATACAGTGAGATAAAGTGATGTGACAGAGATGGTACCACCAACGTTGGCATAGCCTTTTAGGAGAGATGTCCCCTGATCTGGGTGTTGAGGCTCTAGCTGCATAGTTTGAAAAGAGGATAGAAGGAAGGCATGAAGCAATGTATGACAAGGCACCAAGGTGTGGGAGAGCCAGGTGTGTTTGAACCGCTGAAAGTTATTTGATCTGGTTGTAGCACTGAATCTGAGGAGAAGAAGTGTGCTAAAGGGTGAGGCTTTGCAGATACACAAAGAATCTTATAGCTGCTATACAGAGACTCTTATGAATAAAAAAAAGGATCCATAAAAATTGTAAACATAACAATGACATGATCAGATTTATATAATACAAGGAACAGGCTGGTTGCAAGAGGGAGAATGAATCAAAAGGGAACAAATCGGGAAATCAAACACCAATTAGTTGAGCCTTAAAGCAATGAGTCTTGAAGGAATACAATTTAGGGTGATAGAATCTTTTTTTTAAATTTTTGTTTTGTTGCTTAAAATATTACAAAGAGTAGTACATATATCTCCTTCCCTACCCCCTGCGACCTTCCCACAGCTTTCCCTACGCCCCAGTGTTTTGTGTCTATTGGTTATGCTTATATGCATGTATACAAGTCCTTTGGTTGTTCCCCTCCCCCTGCCCCCAATCCTCCACGGTCTTCCTGCTGTAGTTTGACAGTCTGTTCGACGCTGCTCTGCCTCCGTATCTATTTTTGTTCATCAGTTTATAATAGTCTTTATTCATAAATAAGTGAGGTCATATGGTATTTTTCCTTCAATGACTGGCCTATTTCACTTAGCATAATGCTCTCCAGTTCCATCCATGCTATTGCAAATGATAAGAATTCCTTCTTTTTTATAGCAGCATAGTATTCCATTGTGTAGATGTACCACCGTTTTCTAATCCATTCATCTGCTGATGGGCACTTAGGCTGTTTCCAAATCTTAGCTATGGTAAATTGTGCTGCTGTGAACATAGGGATGCATATATCCTTTCTGATTGGTGTTTCTGGTTTCTTAGGATATATCCCTAGAAGTGGGATCACTGGGTCAAATGGCAATTCCATTTTTAATTTTTTGAGGAAACTCCATACTGTTCTCCACAGTGGCTGCACCAGTCTGCATTCCCACCAGCATTGCACGAGTGTTCCTTTTTCTCCGCATCCTCTCCAGCACTTGTCATTTGTTGATTTGTTGATGATAGCCATTCTGACAGGTGTGAGATGGTACCTCATTGTTGTTTTGATTTGCATCTCTTGATGATTAGTGACTTTGAGCATGTTTTCATATGCCTCTTGGCTTTCTAAATGTCCTCTTTTGAAAAGTGCCTATTTAGGTCCTTTGCCCATTTTTTGATTGGATTGTTTATCTTCCTTTTGTTAAGTTGTATGAGTTGCCTATAAATGTTGGAGATTAAACCTTTATTGGTGATAACACTGACAAATATGTTCTCCCATGCAGTAGGCTTTCTTGTTGTTTTGTTGATGGTTTATTTGCTGTGCAGAAGTTTTTTATTTTGATGTAGTCCCATTTGTTTATTTTCTCTTTAGTTTCCAATGCCCTAAGAGCTGTATCGGTGAAGAAATTGCTTCAGCATATGTCTGAGACTTTGTTGCCTTTGGATTCCTCTAGTATTTTTATGGTTTCCCATATTACATTTAAGTCCTTTATCCATTTTGAGTTTATTTTTGTGTATGGTGTAAGTTGGTGGTCTAGTTTCATTTTTTTTTTTGCTTGTATCTGTCCAATTTTCCCAACATAGGGTGATAAATTCTTAAATAAAAGCAGAAGCTCTGAGGAGAGAGAAAAGCCCATAGGTTCAAGAACACAGAACTGTTGGCAGGATGTATGGATGGACTGTACTCTGTGTGGGAGGGTGGAAAAGAAGTACGGTAAGAACAAAAGATGATTTTTTTGATTTCTGATGGGGACAAATGCTTCAACAATGATATCATTAGCTAGGAAGGGACACAGAGGAGAAAGAGATTTGAGTGTGGAAGGTGACTTTTGTGTGGATGCACTGATTTTTTTAAAATTTTTTACTGATTTTGAAAAAGAAAGGAAGGGTGAGGGATGGAGAGGTAGAAACATCTATGAGAAAGGTGGAGTCTGAAACCCCAGGCATGTGTCTTGACTGGGAGTTGAGCTTGTGAATTTGAACTGGTGAATCCTGGATATACTGACTTTTAGTTATGAGACATCTCAGTGGAGACAGGCAATAAAGAGTTAGGTGTGTGCATCTGCAACTCTGGGGCTCAGGTTGAACTGAAGACAGACGTTTGGCGGTGATTGAAGTCATGAATGTGAAGTCATGGTTGAAGTCACCCAGAGAGAGCAAGAACTGTGAAAAGACTGCTGAGGACAAAATTCCAGGAAATACTATAACCTGATAGGCAGGGAAAGGGAAGGAGAGAAAAAGAAAATGAGTCAGAGAGTTCAGAGGAAA
Source organism: Murina feae (assembly GCA_004026665.1). Taxonomy (NCBI): domain Eukaryota; kingdom Metazoa; phylum Chordata; class Mammalia; order Chiroptera; family Vespertilionidae; genus Murina; species Murina feae. The sequence goes on from PVJC01011267.1 coordinate 27,732, forward strand.
ATTAAGCAAAATTAACTTTACAGGAGCCATGAGCTGGGAAGAGTTTCAAATAATGATCAATCTTGCAAAGGCTGCAAATTAAAAAAAAAAAAAAAAGAATTCCAGGGATAATTGTAGCATCTTTAATATCAGGCATTTCTTCTCTTTTCTTTGGAGTGTTCTTTTGTATTTTGACCAGGAGGAAAAAGCAGCATTTAGTAACCCCACATAGATTCTATTAATACATTTTTTAAAAATATATTTTTATTAATTTCAGAGAGGAAGGGAGAGGGAGAGAGAGAGAGAGAGAAACATCAATGGTGGGAGGGAATCATTAATTGGTCGCTTCCTGCACTCCCCCTGCTGGGGATCAAGCCCACAGCCAGGGCATGTGCCTTGACCAGAATTAAACCTGGCACCCTTCAGTCCACATGCTGACTGTCTACTAAGCTATAATAGGTAGGGCAATATGGTGCATACTCTTTTGTATATATTGGCCTAGAATATTCTTAGCTTTTATTTAAGAAGTAGGAAGAGGGGGTCTTTTCTGGACTTTCGAACCTGAATTTACAACCCAAATGTGGGTAAGTCACTTAATACTTTTGAACCTCAGTTTCTTCATCTGTTAACCCAGGGAAATAATACCCACCTCACATGAATTTTACATATATTAGGAGTGTGTTTGGAAGGTATTCCACATACAATTAGAACTCAATTAAATTCAGTTGTGTTACATTTTCTGTCAGATGGGGTATTTATTTCTGAGTTAGTCTTAACATTTCAAAGGTTACTTTTGTTTTCTGTTTTTTTTTTTTAAAGGCAATATATGTTTTAAATAAATACATTTTGTTGTTATTTCATAGGAACTATCTTGACCTCTCACTGAGTTTTTAGTTTTAATTTATGTATGCAAGTCTAAGTTCATGTTTGTCAAAATTATTTCTAAGTCCTAAGAGAGGATAACTTTATCTGGGATTTATGGGACATTCAGAGAGAAGATTGGTTCATGGGTAGATCAAAGAGGTCGATGAGTTCTCCTGATTATATCCAAAATTTGCTGTGTGTTTATGTGTTTACAGAGAGACAGTCTAAACTTTTAAACAGCTTATTAATGAATTTTAGTCACACGAAAAAGCCCAGTACCACAGCCGTAAAGAAGCTAGACATAAATTAGCTAAACAAGCAGCACTCTATCCCCTACCTATTGAATTTTGTTCGTGAAACAAACCAGAAATCTATATATATAAAAGGTTAATATGCAAAATGCCCCCTCAGGTGTTTGACTGGGAGACAGGGAGTTCCATCATTTGCTGTGTGCTGACCACCAGAGCGTGGAACAGAATGAAGGGAGGCTCTGGCAAGCAGCCGGAAGGCCCAGTCAGTCTTGATCACTGGCCAGACCTAGGGACCCTACTCATGCACGAATTTCATGCACTGGGCTTCTTATTTTTACATAAAACCTGTTTACCTTGCTTCGGTGTGTCTTAGCTGCCAAAATCCTTGGCTTGGTCCTCTGTCTCTCCCATTGTCTTCTTATTATATGTATTCCTCCTCTTATATTCCTCCTCTTCTATATAATCCAGATCAGCTCCTTCTATTTATATCATGAATTACCTTTTCCCTTACCATCACCACTTCTGGAACACTGTGTTCTTGAAGGTCATCAGTTCCTTCAAAATTAGTTAATCCAATTGTCATTCCTTAGTCCTCCTTGTCTTTGAATAGTTTAAAGGATTTGACATTGCTAACAAATTTCTTCTCTGAAACTTATTTCTTCTCTGAGATACTAAAATGGAGTATTAGCTATTTGCCAAAGGTGTTGTGTTAACTCAATTCTTTCACAACTCTAAGAAGCAGACATAATTATTATTATCATTTTTGTATGTGGAGAAAGTGAATATTTGTCATTAAGAAAATTTGCCTAACCATAAAATACTCAGGGTATCAGATTCTAAAGTCAGGTTTGTCTACCATTCATACTACAGAATTTTGTTTAGTACAGGATCCGTGAGTTACCTATCACTTGGTGTGACAGCCGCTAGGGAACTTTTAATCTAAACAGAAAGATCTATTTCTCCCATCCAAGTACTAACCAGGCCCCACCCTGCTTAGCTTCTGAGATCCGATGAGATTGGGTGCGTTCAGGGTGGTATGGCCATAGACGAAAGATGTATTTCTCAAAGCTGCCTCATTACTATAACAACTTTCGCTTATGTATAGCATTTTATATTGGATATCCATTCTTCTATGTGATTTGCAATACAGCACAGGCACTTGAGAATTCTAAACAGTGAAACTCACATCACTTTAGGTTGCCAAATTCTTGTCATAAATACCACCATGTGAAAAATGACTAAATGTTTCTTTTCAATGTTATATAAACAGCATTGGAGACAGTTCATTAGTTAGCCAACTCATATATTTGTTATAGGAATATTACTTGATTTTGGAATCACTACAGCTATTACTAGCAAATTTTCCCAAATGCTTTACTTTAAGATTTGCTTAACTGTCAGGCATTCTCTTTCACTTTTTCTTAAACAAGTTGTTGGGTCCCAAATACACAAAGTGAAGACTGCCTTAAAGAACATCAATCACCCTAAGTCAACCCCCCCAGACTTTATAGTCTCACTAGAGACTTGGTGCATGAAATTCATGCAAGGGGAGGGGGTGAGGGAGTGTCCCTCAGCCTGGCCTGCACCCTCTCACAGTCCAGGACCTCTCAGGGGATGTCCATCTGCTGGCATTGGGCCTAAGCCGGCAGACAGACATCCCTCTCACAGTCTGGGACTCCTTGCTCCTTACCACCCACCTGTAGCAGAGGTGGGAGAAGCTCCCGCCACTGCCACCACCACCACCACCACCACCACCACCACCACCACCGCTGTGCTCACCAGCTGTTAGCCTGACTTCTGGCTGAGTGACATTCCTCCTGTGGGAGCACAGTGACCACCAGGGGGCAGCTTCTGCATTGAGCATCTGCCCCCTGGTGGTCAGTGTGCATCAGAGCACCTGGCTGTTCTGGGGGTCATTCTGCTTGCTTGATTTGCATATTAGAGTTTTATTATACAGGATAACTTGCCTGCAACTCAGTAAAACTAGTGGCATCATCAATTAAACGTTTAATGTTATCTTAGAAATAAAAACGTTGATGTTATTAATACTTTCTCTAATAAGCCACAATATTTCTCCAGTACAGCAAAAATTACACCATAAGCTGTAATTGGTGTTTGCTTACTTTTGTTGCTTAATGCCTATTCCAAAATGAGAATTTTATCAGTAACTTTAAGTATTGTGTGCATTGTGTTTTTTCCATTTTTATATTTTTATCTTTAAAAAACCTAACATATACTTGTGAAAATTTCAAATAATTCAGAAATCTTAAGAAATCCAAATATTATGTAATCCACATTTTAGAGATAATCACAGTCAACAGTAGTTTATAGATCTTTCCAGACTTCTTTACTTTTTATCTGTGTAGACATAGAGAGATAAAGAATATTATAAACATAAGATGCTAATATATACTGAGAAAGAAATTATTTAGTAAAGCTGATATTTACTAATAAAAGTCTTCTGCTAGAATATAAGAGTTGTCTTATTTTCTTTTACCACTGCATTCTATGTTACTCTGCAAAGTACTGTAGTAAATACACTCAATACCCTCTTGATCAACATTTAGGTTGTTTCCACATTTTTGATATTACAAACAAAATAACATTAAAATTATTTGTGTTCCAGGCTGAATATTCCTGAATAATTAATTCCTGGAAACAAAATTACTATATCAAATTATGCATATTTTTGCTATTATTAGATATTGTCAATTTCTTCTCAAAAACAAAATAATATTTAAATTCACAACTACCAGAATGTGAAAATAATTGTTTTTCTATGACCTGCCAACACTAGCCATTATCAGTTTCTGGAATCTTCATTTGTCCTGATAGGTGAAAATAACATCTAATTGCTGCTTTAATTTGCGTATTTTTATTAATAGTGAGACTAAGAATATTTCCCTATATATCTTTTCTGTGAACAGTCATTTTCTTTTCTTTGCCACTGTTTTCTTCCTTATTTGTGGACTGTTTTATATATTATAAAAATTGGCACTTTATCATCTGTTTCACATTATTTTTCCACTTCGCCTTTCGCTTCTAGCATCCTTTATGATGTCTTTTGCTATAGATACTTTAAATGTTTATGTAGTCAGATCTGTGCGTCATTTTCTTTATGGCTTCTGGGATTTATATTATGCTTATAAAGATATCCTTATTCTTAAATCTATAAAAAAATCCCACATTTTAGTACCTTTGAACACTAACTTTTTTGCCATTTATTTTATGTGTGTTAGGAACTAATCTTTGTGTGTGTGTGCATGTGTGTGTGTGCGTGCACGCGCTCGCATGCACTATTTATTTGAATAAATATATATACTCTTTTACAAGTGCTTTGAACAGATACATGTGTAACAAAGTCCTACCCTTTCTTGACTGAAGTTGATCTTTGGCAGAAATTATGCATTTTGGCTCTTCCAATTTTCTCCTGTTTGTTATGCTTAATCAGTCCTTTCCTGATAGAACCTAGTGGTTACACTAATACTTTTTACAGTTTTATCATCTGCTTTCTTGTTCCTTCTGTTACTTCCTAGATTTGTTTACATGCGTGTCACTCACCATCTGATCAAGTCTTCTTCCTTCTACCTCCAAACTATAACATACACAGTTTTAAAATATATTTTATTGATTTTTTACAGAGAGGAAGGGAGACGGATAGCAAGTTAGAAACATCAATGAGAGAGAAACATCGATCAGCTGCCTCCTGCACACTCCCTACTGGGGATGTGCCCACAACCAAGGTCCATGCCCTTGACTGGAATCGAACCTGGGAGCCTTGAGTCCGCAGGCTGATGCTCTATCCACTGAGCCAAACCGGTCAGGGCTCTCATACATATTTTCACCTTCTTGTTTTCTACCTCATCCTGCTAGTCCATGTCAATGGTACTATTCTAATAACTTAATTTCCTGCTTCACTCCATCTACATACTGAAGCTTGGAGTGTCCCTCTGAATTTATAAATCAGAGACAGTCTCTTCCTTACTTAAAACCCTCCAATGGTTTTCATTCTTTTTAACATGGTCCTTCCTGATGTGACTCTGGCCACCTCTTTGTCTTGTTAACCATGCTGGAATCTGCAAGGTCTTTTTTTGAGTTCCTAAACATGCTTAAACATTGCTTTTCTCTATGCTTTTGTACTTGACATTCCCTTTTTTTGGACTCCTCTAATCCAGTTATTTACTTGGCTAGCTTTTTCTGAACTTTCAGGACTCCAGTGAAAGTCACCCCCTCAGAAAAGCTTTTCTAGCCAACCTCCAGGATAAGCCCTTCCACTCCCAAACTCCAATTACTTGACCAACCCTACCATCATCTTTGCTTTTATCACAATCTATAATTTTTATTTTCAGTGTCTTATTTATCACTGTATTCCTCATAGAATATACACTCTCAGAACCTAGAATACAATTTGCCTTGTTACACCATATATCCTCCTAGCCTCACAAAATGTCTGGTACAAAGTAAAAATCAGTAACTGTCATTGAATAAACTAGCAATATATGATGAGTTTTCTCTTCACTCACCTTTGAGGCATACTTGGAACAGTTCAGACCTTTCATGTCTTATCTCAGAGAAAAATCAAGCAGTGGCTATGAAAACAATGAGGTGGTATGCCCAAGATACATGGTATGTACTTTTCTTGTCTTAAGCATATTTTTTCTCTCATTTGTTTCATTAGATCAGTTTATAGGATGGGCTAAGTAAGGAGGAAAATAAATCCTATAGGGAAGAAGGTAGGACTGTTAATGCATATTAACATGCATGGTTATAGCCAGATTGCTCTTGGATAAATTTAAATCTGATAGAAGAGAATTTCTAAATGCTTATACGATGAGATGTCTGTCCACAAAACAACTAGATAATGCTGATACAGCCACTTTCAAAGCAGGGAAAAGCCCATTCCGTTTGGGAAACCCAGGTGGATTAGTGAGCCCACTTAGGAAAATCCCATCTGTTCAGACACTGAAGGCTTCCTTAGCACTAGAAGACTTGTGAAAAAGGGAGGCTGGAGTCAAATGTTATTCCTGTCAGTTCTTGATTCCTCTGTTGAACCTTCGATAGCAAATTTCACACAAAATTTGCCAGTTTTTAAAGCCCTTTATCCCTTTCTCTTTTGTAACTAGTTTATATTTGATTAAATTACTTAGTTTCAACTACATAGACATTCTTATAGGCAAGTGTGCAAGTCATTTTACCACTTTTTTGCTCCAAATATTTAAAATCAAGAGAGGACCTGACCGAAATAATTCAGTTGGGAGAACATTAGACTGAAGAGCTAAAGGTCCTTGGTTTGATCCTGGATTTCTGCATAGTTATTGCTCATTCTTAAACCTTGCCCAGGTAGCTCAGTTGATTAAGAGCATGATTCTGATACACCAAGGTTGTGGGTTTGATCCCTAGTCAGGATACACAAGAACAGCAACAAATGCATGCATAAATAAATGGAACAGCTAATCTTTCTCTCTAAAATCAATCAATTTTTTTAAACCAAGAGAAATATTTTGTTTTTTCCTGAAAAATACGTATGCTTCCTCTTTTCTTAATGGAAAACTTATAAATAAAAATGTTTCCCTATTTGTTCTGATAGCCATATTTGCTACCCAGTAACAAAGTACTACTTATTTTAAACATTTTACTTTGTTTTTATGCATTTACTTTTCTTAAACCATATAAATATGATATGAATATTATGTTTTATATAACTATAACTTACAAGACTATGCAAATCGTTTTAGGAAAAAAGCACAACATACACTGGCTATAAATAAAAAGTCTAGATGATATTTCATTCAACACTGATGCTGGTCAGGTTTTTCTTGTTTGGTACTTTCTGTAGTTTATAAATGACTTAGATGGTGATAGATGATGATGATAGATAGATAGACAGATAAATAGACAGGTAAATAGATAAATAGATAAATAGATAAATAGACAGATAGATAGAGAGATATATAGAAAGCTAGATAATCTGACAACTCCATTAGACTAAATTACTTGAGGACAGGAATGAAACCCTCCTTAGTACTTCTACTCTGGGGGCCTATAACAGTGGCTATAATTTTGTTCCATACTCAAATGTTTTCCGACTGATTGAGGGGAAAAAGAGAAGAAACACATTTCTTGGTTGAGTATTTATAGCAACTAATTCTTAGCCAGAATTGAGTAACACAACACAAATTTAGTTTATTTTTTATATGATTCAAACCCTTCACATTTTTAAAAACAGTTGTCACATGTCGCCTTTGTCTGATTCCAAGTTAAAAGACTTCCTTAAAAGTTTCTAAAACTTTTAACATTCAAGTTCTGGCCTTATAAATATCCTCTGGATTTATCATAATTCCATTAAAATATACAGACTTGAATTAACCCCATATTCCTGTCATGATCTGTCCAAAATTAAACTTCCCATTTTTGACACTTAAGATCATAATTTGACATGATCTGCCCACATGAAAATATTAATTCCAGTTATTTAAGCATTATGCACGTCAAATATAGGTCAATATTATTTGGGTCTTAATTAGTTATATCACTGTTCTTGCTAAGCTCATACTCAATTAAACTTACCATTGTTCTTTTTCCCGCATGAATTGCTGTAAAACAACCTCTTCATAGAGCTCATAGAGTGCTTTTAAAAATTCAAAATGAAAGATTTTACTTGTACACTCTTAAATTTCCACTTGTTCAGAAACATTAAGGGTGTCTTAATTCACTTAGCAGTAAACTGTTTTAAATTCTAAGTGATTTTTTACTACCTAATCACTCATATTGATGATTAAATTTAATAATAGGTTGTGATGCAGGTTAGATATTAGATGACACCAGGTCATGAACCAATACTTTTCATGTATGTGTGGTCAGTTAAATGTGTATTCTTCTAAAATAATTTATTTTATCAGATTTTCCCATATTGTCCATAAAGATTGTTATTTCATCACATTTTTAACTTTAAAGAAACTCAAAGACCATCAAATCTCAAGAAAGTATTTCATACAACTATACTGGGTAAAGGATAACACATGTACTTGCACGCGTACACACACACACACATAATCGAGATGGAAAAGAATGGACAAAATATATGGAACAGACAATTTACATCATAATAAATAAATCCTGTAAATGAAGTATATATAACTACTCAGAGCAAAACAGATTGAAATGCAGTATACAGTTTTACATAATCAATTAGCTAATGTTAGTGGTAAAGACAACGAGAATTCTGAATTATTGAAGGGCTGAAGGATTTAAAATTGATACAATGCTTTTGAAAATCATCTTGTTATGATTTATCAAAAAGTATTAAAAAGAAGGAATCATTTGAATTCATAAATCTAGAAAAAGTTCTCATTGTTAAAATGCTCATTGAAGTATTACTTAGCGATATTTAGCTGTGGAATGGTTAAATTAATTAAAGCCCAGCTAGACTGTTTGAGAAAGAATGACTGTTCTGAGAGTCCTTTCAAAAAAATGTGTCTATGTGTATAAAGAGTCCATATTTCTTCTTCATATTCTTTTTTTCTTCTTTATTTTTTACGTTAGAGCTAGTGTCATGATGGGGGGGTGGAGGTGGGAATATGTCTAGTAAGATGTAAAAAAAGTCCTCAAAATGTTGTAATGATTTATGAAATTGATAGAGGTAGTTGAATGATTTTTTTTTAAAGCATCAATTGGTTGGTGGAGTTTGAATCTTCCACACCATCTCAGCTCATAGCCAGGTAAACATAGGTACATTGTTATGGAGATCGTATACTTCAAGGCTCTATGTAAATATTTGGAAATTCTACTCTATAAATGATATAGGAAATCACTGTTGTTCATTTTGCCCAACCTCTTCTTCCCTTTTCCTTCCCTTCACCTCTCACCCTCCCAAGCCTAGAAGGTGTTATTTATTTATTATCAGAAATAATGTGATAATCTACTTGGATCTTGAAAGATGCATGAAATTTTGCCACGCTGAAAAAAGAGATAAAACTTCCCAGGCATACAAAAGAGCCACAGGAAAAATGTAAAAGTTTACGGCCAACTTTAGGGATTGGTAATACAGCAAGGAAATGCAGGCAGAGATGGCCCTGAGGGGTCTGTAGGGTGGGAGATTGACAGGGAGAAGGAAATAGCACTGCAGAGGCAGGGAGAAGCCTTGCAAATGTCCTGGTAAGATAGGATGAGGATTTGTTTTTTATTCTGGGCCAGAAGACAAGAATCATTTTAAGCAGTTTATAACATAACTAGAGGCCCGATGCACGAAATTCATGCACAGGATTGGGCCCTCGCAGCCCTGGCTGCCTTGGCCCTCACAGCCCCAGCTGCCTAATGGCCCTGTGGCCCCACCCACTGGTTGTTCTGGAAGGTCATTCCAGAAGGTCGTTTGCCATTCGGTCTAATTAGCATATTAGCTCTTTATCATATAGGATTATATTTGTGCTTAGGAAAGAATTCTAGCACTGCTGTTCATCATTCATATATATATTGAACTGTATAGAGTTTTCCCTTGCACTAAGAAACCAAATGCACTAAGAAACCATTTTCTAGGTAAGAAATGCCATTTGCCACTTCAGTTGCTCTTTGTAGAACCCATTATTGAATGTAATTCTGCTCACTATTTTCCATTGAAAACTATTACTTTCAACAAAAAAAATGCTCAGTTTATCATCTCAGCCATGTATCTTCAGATTGAAAAACAGGTCTTTTATTATAATAAGCAGATTGGAAAAAAGCTGGGCTTGGTGGGAGGGAAAAGTAAACAAATATCTTTATGTGTAAAGGCAATTAAATGTCCTTACCAATTAGTATAATTGCTGATAGAACACTACACATTTTATCCTGAAATAATTTTCAGATTATCCCTCCTAAGTTATTGCTCTTGGTAGAAGTTTATTGTTTAATTTAGTTGGCACAAATAAGCATCTATATTAAAATTCTGACCTGCCAATCAATCATTTAATGTAAAGTAGAAAGAACTGGTTTAATAAAAGTGTGTTTAACAATTGTAAGCCTTGTCCTGGCTCAGTTGGTTTAGCATCAGCCCATTTACCAAGAGGTCACAGGTTTGATTTCCAGTCAGGGCACATGCCTGGGTTGTGGACTTGATCCCTAGTAGAGGAGTTGAGGAAGGCAGATGATCAATGTCTCTCTTTCCCTCTCCCTTTCTCTCTCTTAAAAAAATCAATGAAAACATATTTAAAAAACCATTGTAAGACTAGAATAATAATTGGTATAATAACCACCATGTATGTTTTTATATATACATACAAATGAATACTAGATGCATACACATTCACAGACACACACACACACACATAACACAGACCTTACCAAAAGAAAAAATACAGTGAAAAATAACATATATAATATGCAAGGTATGGTCATTCCTTGCCTCCAAAATAATGAAGTTTGAACTTTTATGTACATACTTTTCCCCAATACAACTTACTTCTTTTTTGAAAATCAAAATGCAGTAAATATATATGTAAGAATAATTTTGAAAATAAATTTATACTTGTTATTTATTAATATAGTGTAAGCATTAGAAACTATTGTATATCTAATACATACGTGCTTTTACCATTGATCCTTGTTAATTTCATGAATGTTGGTAATGATGATATGTTATCAAAACAAGTAACTGAAAATAAGCCTCATTTTGCAGAAGTGATAAAATCATAGATAAGAAACCAAGTGTGAATATTTCATTAAGAGAGAATTTTGCTAGAATGTTTTTATTTTCATAATAATAATATGTTCACCTCTCCTATACTTCTATAATTTTTATTTCAAGGGGAAATTATTTATTTAGTGATAGTTATACTCTTGTGTTTTTCAATTATTTACTGCAACCAATGTGCTCTTTGGAAGAATAGTATGTAATTTTTAATTACCAAGATTTAGATACTTTTATATATAAGGCTAAGTGACCGACCATCCATCCATCTGACCATCTGACTGACTGTTCAACCAACTGCCCGGCTGGTACATATGACGCGCACTGGCAATTTAAAAATAAGCGTTGACTCATGCATGAGCGATACATATAAAGCTCTCACTGGCACCAATCACACACGTATGTTTCCATCTGTCATTGTCTATCATGAATTTGGTTGTTTTTTGTTGACATTCTGAAGCTGAAGTTTCCTATGATGCCAGCATTTGCGATGACTGTTAATATTTCACAAGGACAAACTCTATACAGACTAGGAATAATGCCTACCTGAACCCGTTTTCAGACATGGTCAGTTATATGTTGCTTTCTCTCAGGTTTGAAGAGAGTGTGACATTAAAGTTGTAAATTTTTCATCACAAGGGAAATTAGCCAAGCACTCTGAAAGTATTTTTACTCTTAATGTGGTATACAGGGAGATATTAGAATAAGTTTAATCAATTTATCAATCATTGTTTTTATCAATACTGTTTTTATATCATGTTTTTGTTGTTTTTATATTATGTCTTTGTTGTTGTTATATCATTTTATTGTTTATTTATTCATCGATTTATATATCATTTTCATATGCATTTTATTAATTTTCTTTCATCTCTGACACTTCTATTATAGAGAAAGGGTGAATAGCGATATTAAAATATTTCTTCTAATTAATTTCCTTTCAATGTGCATGAATCAATGCACCAGGCCACTAGTATAAGATACAGTGGTTAGTGAAGAAAAGATAGGTTGTCTTTTGATTTTAATTTAATAAGAGCTATAATATATAAAAGAGATTGAAAGACTATATCAAAATGCTGATAGTGATTATTTTTCTTTAGTGCTTTGCAGAATTCTTATTTTAATTGACATATTTCTGAGTGTTTTACATGTTTCCAAAAAGTATGTTTATACTTTTCTTATTAACAATATCTAAAGGAAAGAAAACATAGTAATTTTTTATTGAATTTATTGGGGTGACATTGGTTAACAGAACCATACAGGTTTCAAGTGTACAACTCAACAAAGCATCATCTGCCACTGCATCGTGTGCCCATCACCCAGAGTAAAGCCTCTTTGCAGCCACATCTATCTCCCCTTCCCCCATAGCCACCTACCTCCACCCCACCCCTTTCTCTCTGGTTCTCACCATATTTTTGTATGTGTCTGTGATGTGATGTGTATGTGTAAATATATTTTTTACTTTATCCTTTCACCTTTTTTTCACACAGCCCTCTAATTCCCTCCCTTCTCTCAGCTGTCTATTCTATGTATCTGTGCTTCTGTTTCTATTTTGTTTGTTAAGTTATTTTGTTCAAAATATAGTAATCTAATCACTAAGTATTGAGCTTGTTTGCTCTGTCCAAATGTGACTGATAATCTGGGGAGATTTTTAAACAGGTTACCCAGTATGAGGGCTTATTGTCAGAATATCATGTCCACTTAGCAGTTGTCATGTTAGATCTCTTTGCTAACACACTGTCATTATTGTAAAATTAAAATATCAGCTTTAATTATCTAAAAGTATTACATTAAGTTATTGTATTTACTTATCACTGCTCACTTAAAAGAGCCAAGAGAACGATTGGTGATGACAAGCATTTTTCATTGCCAATTGAATTATATAACTTACCAAGTCTGGTTGCATACATGAACTTTAATTTTGTAGAAAGTGTCCTTTATAGCTGCAGGAGGGATCCGGGGGCCCTCGGATCTGGTCACTCTCTCCAGGTAGTCTTTTCTGACCTCCTTAAGCTGGTTTGGGCTCTACTTCACTATGATCCCATCGTACATTGAGGTTACCTTGCCACATTATATTTTCACATATTCTTCTGGAATGTGAGCTCCCAAGTGACTAGATGCCCTTGTATTTGTGAGCAAATCCCTAATGTTTGGCTTATGGCACAATACCTGTCACAGAATAGCACTAAAGTAATACCTTCTGAGCACATGGATATGAGACTAGAGGAATTTGGGAATTGATAGTGAAACACCAGTGTTTTAAATAATATTTTGAGCATCCAATTAAGGAATTGTTTCAGATTCTGTGTTAGTGATTGTTATGACTATAAAAAAATGAAAACGGATTCTTTATGGACTTCTTCATATGAGTAAGTGAAGGGTGGAGGATTGTAAAGATTATTTCTCATTAAAACACATGTCTTCAGGGTGTAGAGCCTGGATATGAGAATAGAGGAATTTGGGAATTGATGGTGAAATACTACTGTTTTAAATAATATCCTGTAATTAGAGTCTCCAAGTTCGAAGGGACAGTCATACAAGTTTTGCTCCATCTTTCCTCTGAGTTCAAAGGTCTCATGAGGATTATTTCACCTGAATGGTTGATCCTGCCGGGACGCTGACCGAAGATAGAGATATCACACCTCTCCATTTAAAATTCTGATGGAAGCATCAACATTTCATTCCCATTTCTACCCCAATCTTGTTTTTCACACAGCACCTAGATTCACTAAAACCCTTCCGTTTCTATCCAGTTTCAAACACAATTTTGTGTGTCTCATGTGCCAAGCAGTATTCCACTCTGGGGACACATGTCTCTCTGTTCCTAAGTAGCACACAATCTAGTGTTGACTGCTGCAAATATTAATGCAATGTGACAAATGCTATGATTCTATTGGGAAGGAGGCAGCCAGCCCTGCTTTTGTTACTGTATTTATAATGTACCTCAAAAGCCATTTTCTTTTTTTTGTTCTCATGGGCCAGAAAGAGTTTGACTATCTCATCTATGGCCAACATAATAGGCTAAAGAAAAGGTCTCTACATTACCAAGACTAATTTGATTAATGAAGTAAGATTAGATTGATTTACTTAGATGTAGGAATTTATATGAAAACTAGGGGCCAGGTGCACAAAAATTTGTGCACTCGGGGTGGAGGGAGTCCCTCAGCCCGGCCTGTGCCCTCTCACAGTCTGGGACCCCTCAGTGGATGTCCTATGATGGCCCCAGTCTGCCAGGCACCTTCTGTGTGTGTGTGTGTGTGTGTGTGTGTGTGTGTCGCCACTGGGGACCTGCCCCCAGCCGCATCTGAGGCTCGGAGCAGTCCTCCTGTGTGTGTCTACCTGCCGGGGGCCTGCCCCCAGGCTTGGAGCAGGCATCCCCTCTATGTTGATCTCTCAGACTCTTGCCCTCCCCTGCATGTTGTTCTCTTTTTTGAGCTGTGACCAGGGCTGGGTGCTGCCTG
>PVJC01011268.1:0-41791 GCA_004026665.1 Murina feae
TCTCCTGAACACTACTAGTCTATTGTGTGTCTCAATGAATGTGCTTATTCTGGACAGTTCATATAAATAAAAACATATAAACAGATTACTCTTTGTCTAGTAAGATCAATGTTTGATCTAACTTAGGGACAGTTTCTATTTATTGCATTTATTCCCCTTTTGTTCATAAGCCATCCTTTCTTGTTTATTTATTTGCATCTTGAAAACTGAAATATGCTAATATTAAAATCTAGAAAAATGGCATCTATGTAAATCAGTTACCCTTCCTCCCCAGGTTGGTTGTTGCTCCCATAGCCATTGCTGTTCTTTACTTATGTGACTTCTTCTCAACTAATTTTGTAAAGTCTCTGTTCTCTGTCAGGTGTTGCCATTAATGTCTCTATCCTGTTAGTTTAGAGGTGAGATGGAGGTTGGACCGACATTTCCTTACAGACCTGGAAACAGTGAACTCCCAGTCTTTGCTAACAGCATCTGAATGAATGTTGGTCATGCCTTCAACACTCAGCCAGGCAGTTTGCAACTCTGCCTTAGCCTTTACTTCCTCTCTGTGTAGCACCTGAAGAGCAGTCAAAGGTGAGAGTTTAGGACCATTTTTTGTTCTTTCTTCAGTATTTTCCCTGCCTCTGATATTTCACACGGCCTTCTAGACTCCCAGGAATATCTTGAGAGTTTTAAAAAACGTTTATTACCCCAATACACCTTATTCCCCAGCTTTTCCTCCTAAGCTTTTTAGTAAGTGAATGATGTGTTCCAAAGATTATTTATTGCCCCAGCGAACAATGGCTAATACATCTCCCTTTACTGACAAATACTCTAGATATCTGCCTCAGCACCAGAAGAGTTTCTATTAAGTCAAAATCATGGCAGCCCTTCGGAGGGGGAGAGTCTTTCAGGGAACCACTAGATAGGTCAGAACTATCACCATCTTTGCAAATGAGCTATGTTTTGTTCCCGTTAGGTCTGGTGCCCTACAAGGGTTATGGGTTGCTGTCTTCAAAGACATTGCGTAAGTAGGGAATGTGAAATTGGAATGGGGTAACTTAAGGTACCACAGAGCTTTCCGTTCTTACCAAGAGTTAGATGGCTTTTCTTGCTTAAGCATTATTCTCATTGCTGAAAGCTTTTGGTGAGCTTCCAGAGTTCAAAGGAAGTTGGTTCTGACAGTTTTCACAAGTTCCCCATTGACTTTATGGAAGGATGAACTTTCAGATTTCTTTGCCATTTTTACTGACAACACTATAAAACATTTAAGATGATGTTACAATTGAGTTTGTAAGAACCAGTAGGAATTAGTCAGGTGGGAAAGGTAAGAGAACAAACCATGTAGAGACGGTATTGGGTCAAAAGGCCCCAAAACACAAGGAGACTGGTCTGCATGCTGGAAAATGCCCCTAGTTCTTCACGGCTAACTTATAGCGTACATTTAAAAGTAGAAAGACATGGATTCTAAAGGCGACAGGATGGAGACTCAGAGCTCTTTATGCCGATAACACAATATTTGGATTTAATTTGAGCAATGTCAACTGAATTATTTAATACGGATTTGTTAAACTGTTTTTATAAACATTATGGAGGATAGATAGTTTCTGAATGAATTTAGATAAGGGATCTAGTAAAGAGATTCATATAAAAAACAAGAACCTACAAAATGATAAACCAAACTGAAGGTTTAATTGTTGAAATGGAGAGTAGAGAATGCTTAGATACTTAATACTTAGACAGAGACATATGTAGAAGCTAACATTTATAAATAATTGATCTCCAGTTGTTTCAGTGTGTGGCAATGAGAAGTGGTGAGGAAAATGTTTAGAATAATGCTGATATTTTGGCTTCAAGTGAGAAGAGACTGATACTATTCTCTGAAATTATGAAGATGACCATGAAGTGAAGTTGGAAAGGGCAAGGAAAACTAGATATATTCAGATTTGGACATTATGAGATTAAATTATAAAATATACAGAGGGATATTCACCAGACACTTGAAAACATTGGTTTGGTGCTCGAGAGGAATTTAGAGCTGCAGTGCAGATTTTGGATAGTCAAGGGTATGTAAAAGTGATTTAAAAAACTACAGATATAAAATGGTCCTTAGAAATAAAAATTTAGTGAGAAGATAGGTAAGGCTACACTGGGATTCATTAATAATTGAATAGATAATTTATCACTCTTCCAAGTCAAATTACAGTTTACAATAAGTGTTAATGAATGCTACCATTCACATTTATGTATGGAGGATATCCCACTCTTTCTTAGATGTGTGACTCAACTACAGAACTAGTGAAGTTTTTATATAATCAATCCAGAACATTTTCTGATAGAAAAATAAGTCTGGAGAAAAAGCTTTGTTCTAATAAGATAGAATCCAAAGTTATCACATATATTGTAGAACAGTTTATCTGGGGATAATCATTGATTTTAATCTAGACCATCAATATGAATTTAATTTTTAATAATGTAAGCTGCCAGGAAATCAAATTGCTAATAAAAAACAAGCCAAGAGCATTTTAAAAATATAACCTGGAGTTGAAAACTGCTTTTGGGAAATGTGGGGTGTAGTAAAATCACCAAACATTAGCCTTATTCCAACATTAATCTATTCTAACATTAAAAATTTAAATTAAAAAGAAATGAGATCCATGTCCTGGCAAATAATGATTTCCTTCAATTTTTTTAAAAAATAACATCATGGCCCTGACTGGTTTGGCTCAGTGGATAGAGCATCGGCCTGCAGACTCAATGGTTCCAGGTTCGATTCTGGTCAAGGGCATGTACCTTGGTTGTCGGCACATCCCCAGTAGTGGGTGTGCAGGAGGCAGCTGATCAATGTTTCTCTCTCATTGATGTTTCTAACTCTCTGTCCCTCTCCCTTCCTCTCTGTAAAAAATCAATAAAATATATTTTAAAAAAATAACATCATGGCTAAATAGAATAATATTACATATAAAACAAAAATACTATATAGTAAAAAAAAATGGAATCATATTACTTATCATATTTTTAAATAAAAATAGAAATAATCATCCACTGCACTGTTTAAATTGGCAGCATCTTAATGTCAATGTTACATTTAAGGATAGTATATGTGAGGGGCCATAAACATTTCTATAAAGATACAGATACAAATATTTTGTGCTTTGCAGCCCATGCTGTCTTTCATAACTATTCAAATCTGTTCTTGTAGAGCAAAAACAGCCATAGACAACACAGAAAGGAATAAGCATTCTTGTGCTTTTAAAAAAATCTTATTTATATACGCTAAAGCTTGATTGCCTATAATTTTCATACTTTTGATATTTTTAAAAACATTAGGGGTAAAATTTCTTAGCTCACCATACAAAACAGAAACAGGCAGAAGGCCACACCAAGCATTTGTGCTATAGTTTGCTAATTCTTGGTTTAGAACCTAAAATTTGCATGATTATTTTCTCATGTACACATACACACACATACACACTAACGTAGGCTAAGATTGAGTTCTCTGGACTCTGAAAGCTCTAAGGTTGAAGCAGTTTGACCCCCTTCCCCTATCTTGCTATTACTTTTATTTGACATAAAATAAAAGGGTTGCTTTTTGTTTTATTGTATTTCATTGGATCCAAATGGTTTTTGGACTGACTGTATACTTGTATGACTGAATGAAAATACTAATATCATTTCTATTCTGGCTGGGCACTGGAAAAAAATCAAAAATCAAATGACTCAATTTTCTTCCCCCCCCCCCCATCATTTTTATGTAGCTATTTTATAAGAACCTTAGTTTCTTCATTGGTATTGATTTGACCCACAAAGTGTAAGGATAAATGGTTTTTAAAATCCCATACTCATTTCAATGGCTCACAAAGGAGCATTATAACAGAGTTTATCCCAGGGTCAGAATAAATAAAGTACATTATTGGTTCCATGCTTACAAAGCTTAGGCATTTAAAGACTCGAGTTTTTTAAAAATCTTTATAGAATCTATCAGGGTGGCATTGGCTAATTAAATTATACAGGTTTCAGATGGACCTGGAGAATATTATGCTAAATAGAGCCAGTGGGTAAAAGATAGTACCACATGATTTCACTTACATGTAGCATCTAATGAAGACTCGAGTGTTTTATAACTGGAATGAAGAGTTGTTTTAAATATATCATCTATTCTAATAAAAGCGTGATATTGAAATTGACCATTTCTCCAGGACACATAAGCCACTCCCACCAGCCAAGCCATGCCCACCAGCCAAGCCACGCCCACCAGCCAATCAGAATGGCTGTATGCAAATTAACTCAGCCAAGATGGAGGTCGGCAGCCACAGAGGCAGGTGCGGTGCAGGTGGCAAGGTGGGAGGGGTGGTGGTGCACAATATATTGTGCACCGGGCTCCTACTTAGTTAATAAGTGTATGTGTGTAAAAACAAGATAATTATATTGATTTTTATTTTAGATGCATAATAGTATTCTAAATATTTGAAAGTCTATCATCCCTCCATCATGTATTTAGTTCTGCTAACATTTCCATATATTTAATTTTTCAGTTCATAATAGTTAATAGATCTTGATGTAGTTACTATAGCATCAGGTCTTCAATTAAGCAAAATAACTACAGATCTCAGATTTATTCCTTACTAGCTATATGAACTTGCACAGTTTATTATCTGTGTCTTATTTTCTTCTTCTTTGCATAGAAATAGCAATTGCTAGCTCAATGGATATTGATATTTCAAAGAGTTAATATATACAAGCATTTACAACAGTTTCTGATACATTCTAAGAATTTAAAACATGTTAGCCCGTAACACATATTAAAATTAGTCAATAATATATTGTCATAAGCCTGCTTATTTTTAGTTATCTATTTCATCCCACCCAGCAAGATTATAATATCGGATAAAATAATTTGAAACCATTAAAGAATATTCCAGATGATTTTTAATGCATTCAGAAGAATATTTTTCAACATACAAGTAACCTAAATTGAAAATCACACTTGAAAGACTCTACCAGCAGAAACCAGCTAAACACACTGCAGAATTTTACCCTAAATCACAGCACAAACTGATAGAATGCTTTTCCTTTTAGAAGGACATGCTCACATTCATCCATAGACATACATTTATTTGTATCAAGTTTCTTTTACCTTCAAATATTTTGTTAGAATGCACATCTATCTCCTGTTCATATAGCTGGATGGGTTTTGCTGTTGTTGTCTGACAATTTTTTGGAGAGTTATTATTCTTTTTAAATTATTTCTTAGTGAATAGAATGCTTGGCAATTGGTGAATTTCAGTCTAAGATAAATATGGTACTATAACTATGGTAAATCTCTCCTAACATCCTAAAATTGGTTTCTGTTTTATAATTTTGAGAATGCCAACCCATACATTCAAAAATCAAATAATAATTTTAAATTAAAGGTATAATTAAATTGTATAACTCATTATTATTTAATCTCCTCAAAGATAAATTTTGAGAGTCATATTTTTAGTGAGAGCATATGAATCCATTTCCCAAACTAAGAACTAATATCACTGCTTTATCACTTGTCCAACTCTAGCTGGTATCTGAGAATTGTTATTGATGTGGTGACCATACACTTCTTGAAATTAAGTGAATAGTATTTTTTATTGTTAAGTAGCCAGTTGTTCCTAAGAGGTAGTGCAGTGGCATCTTCTAGGTTCTAGGATAGTTCACTACACTTTAATTGGTTCAGCTGATGAGAAGACAACAAACCCAAATGAATTCAGAAAGTAGGTACTCAGAGTACAGCAGGTAACATGAACTCCATGTTTGTATCACTACCTTACCCTTGCAAGTCCCACAGGAGTGCTTCATAGGTAGGCCCAAGTGGATGTTGTATATACAGAGGCCTGTGTCACAGCTCAGGAATATTTAGGAATTCTTATATTGTGACTTCTAGAAAACATGCTCATCTTCCACTCCAGAGAGAAACCGTATTTTGATTACCCTGAAATGTAAGCAAGTTTTCTCTGGGAAGAGAATTGAGATCTTTATATTTGTTATCTTGGTAGATAGTTAAGTAGGTAGGTAGATAGATGATAGGTAGGTAGATAGATAGACAGATAGATAGATTGATTCTCTATCTTAATCATTGAATGTAAATACATTTAAGTAAATGTGTTTTGAATAGCTAGACTTGAAGAAATGTAAGAAATTCATTGAAATTTTCTTCTCCCAACTAAAAGAATTCTTGAGAAGACCTTTGAATTAAAGCGAGGAAGCTAGCATCAGAAAAGGCCAATAACTTTAAAGCTCTGGAGTCACATAAAATGGCACATTAGAGAAACAATGAGATGTTATATTTGACAAAAGCAGAATAAATAAAGCATTTACTGGTAGAAAATTAACTCAGGGAGATAAGCATAGGCAAAATTATATAGAATACTTATTATCAGTTTTAATGCGGACCTCATGTTGAGAGTCATAGGAAGCTATTTAAAGGCTTGAGTAATGGGATGGCAAGATTTAATTTAGATTTTAGTGACTTCACCCTGGATGCCATGTGGTTGTAAAATTTGAGGAAAAAGTACCCTCTTAGGAAAATGAAAGTATTATAAATCTGAAATGATTGTGGCATGTAATAAATTGGTTAGATTCAACATGTTTTGAAATCATAAATGATAGAAGTTTCTGGCAGACAGAGTATAAGCAAATGAGTGTTAGTAAAGAATGAAACATTATTTTGGACTAAGTGCTTAGGTGAATTGATTTGCTGTTATTACCATGAAAAAAGCTAAATTGGGGAGTGGATTCAAGAGGGCTGTTTGGATGGATTGTCCCCAGATCAAGATCCCTTTGAGATGGATTAGAAATGCATTAAACTAATTATGCACAGACAATGACTATAAGTATAAATGTACTAGGTTGTTCTGGCTAAACTGGAACCTACAGTCATAGTGGCTTGTATATTTGAGAGATTTATTAGATATTCAGCTGTAGAAGTCAAGATAGGAGTTGGATAAAGGAGTTCAGTGCTCAGTAGGGAGATGAGAGAGAGATAAGATTTTGGAAGTCATCAGTGAATGAATGATGTGTAGGCACACAATAAATATTTGTTGTATTACATTTTATATAAACATTATTGGCTACAAATAGGTTAATTTGGTGTGAAAACCCGTAAAGTAGATAAAACATTAATAAATGCTCCTTTTACAGCTTGCCTGATATTTTATCACCATGTCTACTTACACATGAATTAGGCACACTGCAAACAAAACAGTTATAATGGGTCATGTTTGTATAGACCAGCAAAACCAAAACAAATAAGCCATTTTAATTGGCCAATTCCATTTATAAAAAGAAAATATTACAAGCAAATCTAATGGTTTTATGATGTAATATTGTTGATATAATTTATATATAATAAAATAAAGTTTTTACATTTTTATTTTAACGAGTTTTAAAATCATACATACCTATATACCACTATCTAAAAATGTCCTAGTCAGTTTGGCTCAGCAGATAGAGCATTAGACTGTGAACCGAAGGGTCCTGGGTTCGATTTTGGTCAAGGGCACGTACCTTGGTTGCAGGCTTCTCCCTGGCTGGTGCAGGAAGCAACCAATCCATGTGTCTCACATCAGTGTTTCTCTCTGTCTTTCCCTCTCTCTTCCATGCTCCCTAAAAATCAATGGAAAAATATCCTCGGGTGAGGATTAACAAAAAAACAAATAAAATAAAAAATAAAATTAGATACAGAATCATTCCATTATCATGAAAAGTTCCAGAATATTTTTCAGTCAATTTCCAATTCTCTGCACCCCTATCCTGAGAAAAATCACTTTCTGATTTATGTTGCGATGATTTATTTTGCTTATCTTTAGGTTTCATACAAATAAAATAATAAATTATGATTAAATATACTTTGAATCTTATTTCTTTTGCTCAATATAATGCTTTCTTATGTGCTAATATTATATTTTTTCTTTATTTTTTTAAGTTTTCCTTTATTAGGAATTATGATGATTATTCCTAAATTAGTGGTTTTTTTAAAATAAATGCAAGTTGAATATTATTGAAAAGATTTTTTATGCATTTACTGAGATGATCATACATTTTTCTCCATGATATTGTTAAAAAATTAATTTTCAAATGAAAAATTAGTTTTTCATTACTGAGAACTTTCATTTGATCTTTTACTTAAAACAAATTTGTGTTTGATCTAAGTTTTCAAATTATTGACATAATGTTGTTCATTATACATATTTTTAATTATTTTCTTGATTACTGTAGTATATCTGGGTTGTTATCTACTCTTTCATTGCTGATATTTTTGATTTTTATTTTCTCTCTTCTTGATTAGTCTTGCAGGAGTTTATTAGCTTATTTAATCTTTTTAAAAAAGCAACTATCTCCTATCCCTGCAGATAGTACCAACCTGCTGTAATGATGGTTCCTAGAATTATAAACAAGCAATAAGCTGTACTAATTGAGGTGGAGATGCTTGCAATGAGCATGTTAAGGTCAATGCACTATCCACTCTGCAAAAGCCACAAGATGAGCATGTTCCAGGGGAAGGTTTGGAGGTCACTCCATTTACCAAAGTGATGTGGGATGCACTGGTAAGTGGGGCAGTCACCAGCATCTTGGCTGTTCACTGGTGGCTTTCGTCTGAAAGCCAAAGCAGATCTTAGAAAGATTCTGTTATAATATTGTGCTACTGATAATAATCGGGATATTAAAAGTGCAAAATTATATAGACTCAGAGTCAATGCTTAGTCATCAATTACCATGTGTTCAATCATTGTAATGAATAATAATGTCAGAATGACAGCCAAGACTTAGAGAGTGTTAATATTTAGGAGCACATAGGATCTTGAGGGCAAAATATGTGGCCAGTCAATAGGGTTATTCTAACTTTGTAAAATCCAAAGATATGAAAGATGGAAGATTGTGTCTCAAAGAGCAGTTGCCCCAATAAAACATCATGATGCTTTGTTTACTATCTAAACCTAAGTTGGTTTTCTGACTTAGAAAATGGTCTGAACTAAAGATTAGGTACTAAGGAGGAAGGGCTCCACAGTGGAATTGTACATAAGGGATAATTACCTCAGTCCTGTTCCCAAATAACTGAAACACAAGTATTGTAATAACTCTGTGATGCCGAGAAGAGGAATTGGGGAATACCCAAGAATTTTGATGATGCTGGTCACAAAGTCCAGTTTGACATGTATATCTGGAGACCTGAAGTAGCATCATGAATTTTGGTAGAGAATTCTCCATGATGCTCTCAATTTTTATATATCTTGTACCAACTTCTGTTCTGAAATATGTTTTAGAGAATGTTTGTATATAACCAACAGCCTTAGAAGATAAAGATAGTTTCTCTTTCCAGGGCAGAGGTCAGATTGGAGTTATGGCAATCTAATATAATAGAAGAGTAATATGCAAATTGACCCTCACTCCATTACACCTAAGCCATGCCCACCAACCAATCAGAACAACTATATTCAAATTAACCCAGCCAAGATGGCAGCCGGCAGCCATGGAGCTGAAACAAGCAGGAGGTTTGCCCTGGTGATGCAGGAAGCTAAGGTTCCTGTCTGCCTAGGCCAGCTATGGCCTCCATTCAAGGCAACAAAGTTTCAATCATAGAAGATAAATAAACCCCAGAGACCTGCTTCCAGCCTTGGGCTCAAGGAAGCACTGGGAGCCTGGGTTGTCAGGGGCAACCCAACCTGGACTCCAGTTAAAGCAACAACGTTTAAACTTTAGAAGTTAAATAAATTCCAGCCAGCCTCACTATAAACAGCCATCAGCCACTCACCCAGGCTGGCCAGGCACTCGGAGAGGGACACTCACCTTGAAGGGACTGTGGCCAGCCTGCAAATAACCATCAGCCCCTCACCCAGGCTGGCCAGATACCCCAGCAGGACCCCATTCCCTGAAAGGAATGTGGCCAGCCTGAAAACAACCCTTAGCCCCACATTCAGGCTGTCCAGGCACCCCAGCGGGACCCCCACCCTGATCCAGGACACCCTTTAGGACAAACCAGCCAACCCCAACCCATGCACTAGTCCTCTATCCTATATAATAAAAGGGAGCCTCTCCCGCCTCAGCAGAGCTAAGGATGTCCGACTGCAGCTTAGGCCTGCTTCCTGCAGGCAAGTGGACATTCCTCGAGGGCCCCCAGGCTGCCAGAGGGATGTCTGGCTGCCAGCTTAGGACCAATCCCCTGGGGAGTGGGCCTAAGCCAGCAGGTGGACATCTCCTGAGGGGTCCCAGATTGCTAGAGGGCACAGGCCAGGCTGAGGGACCCTCCTCTCCCCCAAGTACATAAATTTTTGTGCACTGGGCCTCTAGTGATAATTATCATTACCTCTGGGGAGGTATTTGATATAGTTTTCTAATAGTGTTTTATTATTGATTTGGATCCTCAACTGTAATGCAAAGCTACTCTTTGTGCAGTATCCACCTGGATCACTCCACATGATGCCCAATGGCACTTGGAGAATAAGGAAGGGAGGGACTAATGAAAACATGAAACTCAAGATTCTCCCCATGTTGTGAGTAATAAAATTCTTTGTTTCTGACCCAGGAGACTCACGTCTTCTGCTGGCATCCATGAACTTGTGGCATGCTGGATTGGTAGCTTGCAAGCAGAGCAAATCCTAGATGCTTCCCAGTTTTTAACTTTTTTTTTCTTACCCTGCTCTACATTTGAGACACAAAAGGGATAGGTATAAAATTGAACGCAGACCCAGGGTAGTATAATGAGTCCACAGACTGACCTGGAGCTCATTTTCTAAATACTAACCTCTAAATATATAATCAGAATGAACCTATTTGGCATAAGGCATAACTTCTACATTTGGTCCATAGCCTATGGTTCCCCTGAAACTGGTCCTCTCACACAGTTAGGATTTTAATTAAATAACAATCATATATTTGAAGGTATAGCAAACATTAATAGCACTTTAGAAACTAATGTCCGTGGACAGGTGACTCAATTGGTTCGAGCATCATCCTGTACACCAAAAGGTTGTGAGTTCCATTCCCTGTCAGGACACATACCTAGGTTGCAGACTTGCTACCAGGTTAGAGTGAGTATGGAAGGCACCCAGCGCATGTTTTTCTCACACATCTCTCTCTTCCCACATCCCTCCTGTCTATCCCTTCCCCTTCTTCTCTATCTAAAATATATCTTTGGGTGAGGATATAAAAAGAAACTAATGGATGCAGGAGTGGTAGCCCTACTATATCTCAATTTAATTCACAAGTCCAGATCCTGGAAAAATGAGGCAGGATATGGAGCATAAAAATCAAATTCCATTATCTCAAGTAAGTGGTGGCTTTAATTTTACTCTACCAGATTCAGTATCTGTGCTAGAGATAATTAACATGATCACAGACACATGATATGAGGCCATAGATTTATCAAATTTATTTCTTTATTTCTCTAATCGAGGAGAGAATCAGTGTAATCTCACATTCACTTGGAAGGAATGATGGCATTTAGTTACAGATTGCCCAGGGCTATGTTAACTCTGTTGTTCCCTTTCATATTATCCAAAGAGATCTAGGCTGTTTAAATATCTCACAGACTATCACTGGTGCACTGAATTGATGACATACCATACAAATAGTACAGCCTTGGTAAAACATGTGCTCATATAATCAGTCAGCACACTCACCTACCTGAGCTTTTTAAAATATATATATATATATTTTATTGATTTTTTACAGAGAGGAAGGGAGAGGGATAGAGAGTTAGAAACATTCATCAGCTGCCTCCTGCACGCTCCCCACTGGGGATGTGCCCGAAACCAAGGTACATGCCCTTGACTGGAATCGAACCTGGGACCCTTGAGTCCACAGGCCAATGCTCTATCCACTGAGCAAAATCGGTTAGGGCCTAACTGAGATTTTTTATATCACCCTTACTATCTGTCAGGACAACTCAGGCATTTACACTTTTGCTAGCCTTGAGCCATTACTTTCTCCAGGTTTTTAAGGACCACCCTAGCAGAACGTCCCTTGAAATCCTTGCCTAGCTATTATTATTATTTCCTGTTCTAAGACAATACCTATGATAATTGTTATTTATTTAGTTATGCTGTAGTTCCTGTGAACCCTCAAATAGAATCTCAGAAACATTCACAGGTTTATACGGGCTATGCTGGTCAGATCCTGCAGTTCCTTTTGCCTGTAATTACTTTTCAGCCTTATCAGGTTCATCATGTCCCCAGCCTGGTAATGAGGGTATAACTGGCTTTGAGCCTGGTAGCTGGGAAAGCAGCTCCTGAGAGGCTCATCTGCTGTCTTGTAGAGAAAAGGCTGTCTATACCTTTCTGTACACAGAGTGCTGCTTCCTTGTATATCAGCATGGTCCACGTTTATTCAGGAGGGAGCCTTCCCTGCAGTGGATAATGAGAGAGAGCCTTCAAACTTCGCCTTGCTGCCTGCTTTCTCAGGCCACCCAGAGTCCCAAACAGCAACTACAACAGCAAAACCCCAAGAGTAGCTTAGACGTATACAAATTTAAGGAGAAAAGCAGCCCCTCAGTCAGACCCTCGTGTTGTATAAACTGCCCTGACAGTCAGAAGCAGTCAGGGATACTCTGTTGAAGTGAACAATCTCACAGGAGTTCCATATGTCAAGTTCACTCTGTGACTATGATCGATCAACATAAAAACAAGCCTCTTTGTATTGGTCTGCCTAGGCTGCCATGAAGAAATATCATAGACTTGGGGTTAAAACTACAGAAATTTGTTCTCACAGTTCTGGAGTCTAGAAGTCCCAACGAGAGGTGCCGGCAGATTTGGCTTCTGGTGAGAACTCTTTCTGGCTTGTAAAAAGTGCCTTTTTATGGTGTCTTTCCCTCTGTGTACACTTTAGAGAGATCTCTGGTGTATTTTATCTTCTTATGGAGGTACTAGTCCTATAAGATTAGGGCCCAACCCTATGACCTTATTAAACCTTAATTACCTCCCCAAAGACCCCATCTGTAAAAAGAATAACCCTTAAAGTTATGGCTTCAACATATACGTTTTGGGAAAAATCAGTGCAGTCCATTATATTCCATAAACTTACACATAAAAAACATGAAAATTGTCCAAGCTATAGTGCAAAACCTCCCTGTGACATAATAAGAAATGTATAATTCTTATAATAATATTTGGTCCCTGATCGATCCCATTTCCTGATATACAACTCCTATAACACCTAGGAATTTATATTCTTTTGTGTACTAATGTGACGACAGGTGACAAGGTAACTAAATAGCAGAAGATGGGAGGTTGGTCGACAGGTGAAATAACCATGTGATTAGAGGGTTGGAATTTTCTTTTCTTTTTTAAATATATTTTTATTGATTTCAAAGAAGAAGAGAGAGGGAGAGATAGAAACATCAATGATGAGAGAGAATCATTGATCAGCTGCCTCCTCCATGCCCCCTACTAGGGATCAAGCTTACATTCCAGGCATGTGCCCTGGACCAGAATGGAACCCGGGTCCCTTCAGTCCATAGGCTGACACTCTATCCACTGAATCAAACCAGCTAGGGCATAGGGTTGGAATTTTCATTACTCTCCAGCCCTCCCCACTAGGTTGAGGTACTCACCAATGACCAATAAGTAAATCAATCATGTCTACTCAATAAAACCTCTACAAAACCTTTACCTATAGGGATTTGTAGAGCTTCCAGCACATGGAGGTGTGGGAAAGGTGGTGACCACCTAGAGAGAGCATGGAAGCTCTGTACCCCTTTTCCTAAACATGGTCCCATGCATTTCTTCCATGTGGATGTCTCTGAGGGAGTAATCCTATATAATAAAAGAGTAATATGCAAATTGACCCTAACAGCAGAACCACTGGGAATGACTGTCACCATGACACGAACTGACCACCAGGGGACAGACACTCAATGCAGGAGCTTCCCACTGGTGGTCAGTGCACTCCCAATAGGGGGAGCTCTGCTCAGCCACAAGCCAGGCTGCCAGCTGCCAGTACAGCGGTGGTGGTGAGAGCCTCTCCTGCCTCCTCAGCAGCACTAAGGATGTCTGACTGCAGCTTAGGTCTGCTTTCCGCTGGCAAGTGGACATCCCCCGAGGGCTCCTGGACTGCCAGAGGGATGTCTGACTACCAGCTTAGGCCTGATCACCTTGGGAGTGGGTCTAAGCCAGTAGGTGGACATCCCCTGAGGGGTCCCAGACTGCAAGAGGGCACAGGCTGAGGTGAGGGAATTGTTGTGCACCAGGCTCTAGTTTATAATAAGCCTGTCATTTTAGTAACTAAAAGTTTTTCTGAGTTCTGTGAGCTGGTCTAACAAATTATCAAATTTGAGAAGAGGGCTATGGAAATTTACAATTTATAGTCAAATGATTAGAAACACAGTTGAGTGACAACCTAGACTTACAATTGGTGTCTAAAGTAGGGTAGGGAAGTCTCCTGGAACAACTGTTAACCAGTGGGGTCTGTATTAACTCCAATTACTGTCATAATTAAGTTGAAGGACATCCAGTTGGTGTCTTAGAGAGTTGGAGAATTAGTTGGTGTGGGGAAAAGGCCCACACATCTGCTTTCAGAAATGCAGTGTGACTGTAAAAGACACAGCATTCTCCTCCCTTCCATCTCTGTCTTCTAGCAAATCTGAGCGACTATTGCTTCTTTACCAATTAGAGCTTTATCCTTTCCCTAGTCTGACCTTCTTATAGTCTTTTTTAAAAAGACATCAATGCTCATTTGTATATATAAGACATTGGCTTTAAAAAAAATAAATTTTCTGTGAACCTTACTTTCCCATGTGATGAAGCTTTACAATTTCTAAATGATAGCTTTAAAAATACTGAAATTATTCAGAATCATGCTTATTAGAAAATTAGAGTGTGAATAAGCATTTACATTATGTTATGTTATGCCAGCATTTATTATTTCCTATATACAAAGACTGTTCAATAAAATACTAATTGGTAATCTACAAATCTGATAGTTTTACTCTATTCATTGCATACATATTTTTAAAAATTATATAAAAGAGGTAGAGGTAGATAAAATATGTATGATTGTGGTAACATGAAAGGTAGGAGTACTAGAAGAATTTCCATGGCCTATTCAGTTTTAAAATATATCTAAAGAGTATAATAAAACTTCCGCTACTTGTATAATTCCTTATCTACTGAAAGTTTTAAAAGAGGCTTTAAATTACTAAATAATACTGGCTGCAAATGCATAATCTTATAATCTGTGGTGATTGAGTCCATTAAAAATGCATCTTCTTCTCCATGTCTCTGTATATCTCCCTTTCTCTTGTGTTATTCCTGAAAATGTTTTTTTTTTCTGTTCATTTGAGTAGCTCCTCCCACTTATTTTCCACAATTTAGCAGCATTTTTTAGGGTATCTGGGCAGACATTTCAATTCTCTTGGCTGGAAACTTTCCAGGGCACAATGTGTGTGTGTGTGTGTGTGTATGTTTGTTTTCTTTGTGTGTGTGTGTGTGTTTACAACATTTTATTGAATATCAAAATTGTTTCTACTTATATATCCACCTAATAATGGTAAAATTATTATCTTGCAGAAATATGGCATATCATATGGTATCACTGATTCAGTAATGACTGGGTCCAAGAATCTATAATTTTAAATGTACCACTCTGCTGATTTTGATGAACAGCTTAAAACAGGAACAAATGTAGTAGTAGCAAATATCCTCAATAGCATTTCTATAATATTAATATTACAATAGAGGAGAAATTTACCTGACAGGGTTACAACTTCAACAGGGTACGGGCATGTTGTAAAAACTATTCTAGAGTTCAGTCTTGCAACACTGTGATGTAACTTTCAAAACTGATGTTTTGTGTAGAAGCCAAGTATATGAAATGCAATACCAATTCATTCAGGATTATAACCAAGGAATTATCCAGGAAATTAAGCAGTGAGAAAAGGAATTGGACATTTCTACTCAAACTGAATGAAAGGAAATAATCATTTATTTCCCTATCTACTGGAAAGAGAAAAGGAAGCCATACACTCTTTATGGCAAGACAGAATTCCCTGGAGACTTTGGGGCCTGGCAGTAAGGAAAGTATTAGAACCTTTGCGGGAGCACCTGCTGATAGGCATTATAGACAAACTGTCCCAGAGCCTAGAGCAAGGGTAGTGTTTACATCATTTAATCAGAATTGGAACATTTTGCTGCACTACCAGGGAAAATATAATAATAATTATTTTTAAAATACATTTTTATTTATTTCAGAGAGGAAGGGAAAAGGAAAGGGAGAGGTAGAAACATCAATGATGAGCGAGAATCATTGATCGGCTGCCTCCTGCATGCCCGCAACCCAGGCATGTGCCCTGACTGGGAATCGAACTGTGATCTCCTGGCCCACAGGATGACACTCAACCATTGAGCCATGCTGACTGGTCTTGGGTGTGCAGTCAGAGCTCCATGGACTTTAAACATCAATGTTTCAGGATTGAAACAGCAATTTTTGGTTGAAGAACATTTTATTGAACAGGACTGCTAAGTGCTTTTAAAAACATTCAGCATGTCTGAATCTTGTTCCAACCCTCAAGCACACACATATAGCAGTCTGCTAGTGTTCTTAATATTCTTACATGAGGGCTTGAATGTTAAATATTAATGGAAAGCTAGACTTTTATGAACTCTCTAAATTTTCCTGCCCAAATAATGCCAGTTATAAAGTACCTTATACTCCCCCAATATTTTATTTCTTTACCTATAGAATTAATTCCTCAGCCTGTAATTCTCCAATACCTTATCTCTATGCTTAGTTCTATATCCTGCCTGTCAACCAATCCTATTCCATCCTTGTGCACATTTATAAGGCCTCAACAAGCATGTATGTGAAAGTATACATACATGCATGCAATCTTGGATTCTCACAATTCACATAAAAAAAGAAATTAAGTAAGGCAACTGGGTCCTGAAAAAAATAAATGGAAACATAAATGGGAAGAGATGAATCAGTTTCTGTACCAGAGTTTCCGTTTCTTATTTGTTAGTCTTCTGAGCTTATTCAATTGCTTATAGGAATTGCAATGTTGCCCTTGTAATCATTTTGGGATAGTGCAAGTCTTGAATGACTAGAGCTATAAATTCCCCAAAAGGATAAAAATTATGAAAGTGTAAACATTGTCTTTATAACTGAAAGTGTCCATGTTTTAGTTATTACAAGTCTCTATGCTTTTGGTTTTATACCCCACTATTACTGAATGATTTATTTTTTTCTATTTTATTAGCCTTGTCATCCGAAAGAAAATTTCCACCAATGAATGGTGTGGCTCAGTGGTTGAGTGTCTACCTATGAACTAGAAGGTCATAGTTTTATTCTGGTCAGGGCATATGCCCGGCTTGTAGGCTTCATCCCCGGGAGGAGGCATCATTGATCTCTCATCATTGATCTTTCTATCTCTCCCTCTCCCTTCCTCTCTGAAATAAATAAAAATGTAATTTAAACAAAAAAGAATAAATGAAGATTATGGTTCATACTCACTGCATTTGCTCTTCCAGTACACTTAATGTAGTGTTCAACTATGCAGCAAGCCAAGATTTCCTTTGCTATTTTCAGGTTTAATTCCTTTGCTGAACCAAATGCTGTCTCCTAACCTCTCAACTTCTTTCCTCCTGCACGGCAACATTTTCTGCTTCAGTGGATAGCGATCTGTTGTTAATATGCCAGGTATTTCTAAGACACTGATTTATAGCAGGATGTTGCAGAGGAATTCCAACCTACTCCTCTTGATCAGTGAAACAGGTACTCATGCTCTATTGTGCTCTGCTCTCTTCCTTGGTCACAGGCCAGATTGGAAAGCGAAAAGGGCTGGGGAAATATAAATGATTGCCTGGGAGAGGTTGTATGGTACTTTAGGATACAGAGGCCCCGGCAGTATGCAATTTGAAATTCGCAATAATGGACATCTCACTTTGAGACATTGCTATTGTGGTAGAACATGCTGTGATAGAGAATAGAGGACAGCTAAACATAATCCATTGCATTGTGCTGGTATCTATGATGCAATTCTGCTGCTCAGAACTTCTGCCACTTTGGATGTGGAAACCAATTAGGTTCAGGAAACTTATTGGATGCTACACACAATCTAGCTGGCCCCGTCGCTTTTTAAAAGAAAAGAGTGAAGAGACATTTGGAATTTTTGTGTTCCTGTGATATGTAGCCCAAAGGCTAGAAAAAAAGATATAGTTTGCAGCAATTATCCTTGTTCAGTTGTAATGCACATACATGTACTAATATATTTATTTTAGTAATTTTCTTATCTAATACAATATTTTAAGGAAAATGAACCACAGCTACTGAATCTACACTAATAAAAGAGAAAGATGCTAATTGACCATACCTTCGCTCTGGAGAGTATACAAATTAACCCAACAAAAATGGTGGTTAAATTTGCATATACAGGTGGGCCGGGCAGCACCAGAAACTGCCCCTGGGGTCTGTACCCCAGATCGGGGACCCAGGGAGGCAGGGCAAGCAGTGACAGAAGCCACCTGCGGGGTCTGGGCCACAGATCTGGATGGGGGAGGTGAAGTGGGCAGCACCAGATGCCACCCGGGGAGGTGGAGCGGGCAGTGCCAGACGCCATCCATGGGATCCAGGCCCCAGATCAGGGACTGGGGGAGGCAGAGCGGGCAACTCCAAATGCCACCTGCAGGGTCTAGGCCCCAGATCAGGGACTTGGGGAGGCAGAGCGGGCAGCTCCAAATGCCACCTGCAGGGTCTAGGCCCCAGATCAGGGACTTGGGGAGGCAGAGTAGGCAGCTCCAAATGCCTCCTGTAGGGCCTAGGCCCCAGATCAGGGACTTGGGGAGGCAGAGCGGGCAGCACCAGACACCATCTGTGGGATCTGGGCCTCTGATCAGGCAACCAACCGGGGCCTGCAGGCAGGAACCAGCAAGGCATGCTGGGCAGTCACAGAGGCGACCGGCGAGCAGGCAAGCAGGGCCCACAGGCAGCACCCAGCAGGTCTCTTGCCCATCCCTGAGGTGTGAAGCAGTCATGCCCCACAGAGAGCAGAGAACCACGTGGAACAGGCCCAAGCTGTCAGTAGCACATCCCCTGAGGGCTCCTGAATGGGAGAGGGTGCAAGTCAGGCTGAGAACCATCTCCCAATACCGCTCCCCCAACCCCGTGCACGAATTTCGTGCATCAGGCCTCTAGTCATATATAAACAATCACCAAAGTTCTCTACTCTTAAAAACAAAACAAAAACACAGTGATAATTTATGGAAATATATATTTTCTCTACTTTTCAGGCACTGATTTTTTAAAAATAATTAAATGTTTGTTGGCATTTTCAATGCATACTTTATTTTCAAAAACTTTATGACTTGCTTGTATAAGAACTCAGCACCTAACTAGAATTTGTCGTAGTGAGTTCTTAGTGGAAAGCAGTGACATTTCAAATGAATTTTTAGAATGTACATCATAGACTCTATTTCAAAGTGATGGGCTACCTTAATTTTGGAACATTTCAGTACTTCCCAAGGTCTCCTTGCAGCAGCCCTACATGGATCCTCTACTCTGTGCAGCCTCTTCTGATGCACAGATTGGGGAAACTCTAGAAATCTCAGCAGAAAACAGAAGGTAACTTATTCTGAAAAGCTGCGGACTCAGTGAAATAAATCACATTCCTGTATTAGGATTTGGGTGAGAGGGGATTGGAAAACTCCAGCCAGTTCAATTTTATTATGTGAACAAAATGCTACAGTTTGTAATTTTCAAGTAAACCAATTTCAGATGCACCAATGCAAAATAAACAGGGAAAAGCAGTGACCAATGCATTATGTTCAATGTCCTTAGCTTCAGTTAAAGGACAGATAATTAAAGTTAGAAAGGAAAAATAAAACAACAATAACAAAAAGAATGGCCAGAGAAGGTGAAAAATACACACAGTAGTAAGACATAGGAACACAGAAGTGAAAATCAACAGGTGGAAATTTGAGTTATTAATCCATAACTTACTGGCTGTGATAACAGAGCAAATTATCTCTACTCTTAAGTCTTAGCATCTTTAACTGTGACTTATAGAATTTTGAAACATTTAAAAATTCCTCCCAGAAATTAAATGCTGAGAAATATCTATTTTTTTCCTTTTGAAAATAAGTGCTAAATAAAAATCCTATAGCTTTATAACCAATTAAGAATTTCATATTATGAAATTAGCACTTAGGAGCTTAAACAAAGCCTGATCTTATCAACTATCCTTCAGTTTCTTCTTTTTCAATTATATGAATTACTAGTGACCTGGTGCACAAAATTCGTGCACATTAAAAGGTAATTAATTAGAGGAAATATTTTAATACTGCTATTTGCCCTTTCTCTATAATAGACATGTCAGAGATGAAAGAAAATTAGTAAAATATATATGAAAATATTCCTCCTGTCAGAGTCTGGGCATGCCATGGGAACCAGAGTCAAGTCCCTGCCCACCCACCTGCGTTTCAAAATTGTGCAAGACCCAGGCCCCGCAGGCCCCACCCCCATTGGGCTAGATCCAGACTCACCTGGCCCCTCTGCCATCAAGCATTGCCAGGTGGGCTTCATGGCCTCAGATTGCCTTGAGGTTCCCTGGCCAGGGCCAAGAGGCATCGCCTGAGGTCCCTCAACAAGCCCCTCCAGTCGGAGGGCATATCCTCAGGTCCCCCATCAAGCCCTGTGAGCAGGTTGTGCAGTGTGAGGACCTCGTGAAGCCCTGCATGGTGGGGGACATGGCCTCAGGTTCCCCAGCCTGGTGCTGATGCAGGGCGCACAGCCTCAGGTGCCCTACTCTGGCACCGGGGCAGTGGGCATGGCCTGAGGTCCCCTGTCAAGCCCCATCAGGTGGGGAAGTGCAGCCTCAGGTCCCTGCTGATTGTTTGTTAAGGCTTGTTACGGGACCTTGGCTTTTGCTGTGGGTACAGCCATCTTGTGTTACAGAGTCCCTGCCTCCACTGTGGGCACAGCCATCTTGACCATTATGGTGTGATGGTCAGTTTGCATATTCCCTCTTTATTAGATACTAGGGGCCTGGTGCACAAAAATTTGTAAACTCGGGAGGGGGTCCCTCAGCCTGGCCTGTGCCCTTTTGCAGTCTGGGACCCCTCGGGAGATGTCCACCTGCTGGCATGCCTGGCCAGCCTGGGTGAGGGGATGAGGGCCATTTCAGGCTGCCCACAGCTCCCATTGACCCAACGACCCAGCAAGGATCAGTGGAATCAGGATTCTGGGGTTTATTTATCTTCTATAATTGAAACTTTGTTACTTTGAGCAGAGGCCTAGTCAGGCATGAAGCCTCCTGTTTGCTTCAGCTCCGTGGCTTCTATAATTGAGCAGAGGCCCAGCTGGCCTAGGCAGACAGTTTACTCCTGGTGCAACAGAAGCCTCCTGTTTGCTCTAGCTCCATGGTTGCCAGCTGCCATCTTGGCTGGGTTAATTTGCATATAGCCGCTCTGATTGGCTGGTGGACGTGGCTTGGCTGGTGGGCATGGCTTAAGTGTCTCGGAGTGATGGTTAATTTGCATATTACTCTTTTATTAGATTGGAAGGTATTTTATGAGACTGAGATGAATGGTGAAAATTCCATAATACTAAAGAATATTAAGGAACATACATTTTAAAAAATGATATTTTAAATGAAAGCAAAAGTGTATAATTAAAATATATTTCTGTGTCCTGAAAGATATATAAAAGGTTCAGGAAAATTTATTTTCATATAAAATGAATGTGCTGGAGTCATGGGTCCTTAATACTTTTAAAGCAGGCAGCTGAGCCAGGCCTATAATAGTTTTTTGCTGTACTGTTTTGCTTCATCTATAATGTATTCTACTTAATAATTATCGATGTTTTTATTGTAAAAATTAAGTGTGTGTGTGTGTGTGTGTATAAAACATGTATATCTCTCTATATAACATATATATAATCTTGTCTTGATTTTTCTCTTTATCTAGTATAGGTTGGCTTTTCTAATAAGAATAAAATCAAATTTTCATGTCTAAATACATTTGGTCAATTTGTAGAGGAGACTTAGCTTCATAAATCTATTTTCCTGTCCATCACCTCCATATCCCAAATGTCTGTCTGCCTTTTGAAGATGGACTGGCAAGAGCAAACAGAAAGGTGGAGATTGGCCTTTTGCTGGGTTTGATGTGGTTCTTCCTTTTAGGGCAAGCCATTTCCTATAAAGGAATCTTTTATTGCTTTTCTAATATTTATTTCCTGAGTTTCTCTCTCTCTTTATTTATATTCAAATAACCTTTGGTGGGGGAATTTTTTCTAAAGACCAAAAAAAGTCTGTAAGCCTAATTTCACAAGGCATATTTTTATTTTCCATAGCAGCAAATCTGTCAGTTGGCTATCCCCAGTGGTTTCACCCTTTGCCAAAGTGGATTGAAGTACCAGATTGAGATCAAAGTTTATATTCTTTTCTCTCTCTGCTGGACATGGGCCCCCAGGTCAAAATTTAATACAGTGAGAATGTAGACATCCTCTTCCCAAACCAAGTGTTGATTGTAAATGGAAGAGGTTTCAAGAACTTATTAAATTGATTTGCAAATTAATTTAAAAAGAAGTAGATGAATAGCTTTGGTGGACATCCCTCTGCCAATTTGGAACTGTCTGTTGAGTTATATTAACTTTCTGGCAAGTCATGAATATGATAGTGAAAGGAAGATACAGGTGAGGGAATAGCACATAGGCACTAAAGGTAAGAGAATGTGACAGATATGGATTTGTTGCTGAATTTAAAACCCCAGATGTTGTAACAGCTTAAACATTTAGCACGAAAATTTAAAAAGCCAATATTTATTAAATACACTTATTTACATTAATAAAAGAGAGAGATGCAAACTGACTCTACCTTCACGACATCCACCAGCCAATGAGGAGTGAGTATGCAAATTAACCCAATAAAGATGGCAGGTTAATTTGCATACACAGGTGCTGAGTGGCCGAGGTTGTTCTGCACCGCTCCAGCTGCTCCGGGCCTCTGGGCAGCATGGGAAGGCAGAAAGGTGGCTCTGGGCTGGAACGAAGGCAGTGTGGGCAGCCAGAGGAAGGAAGGACCATTCTTGCACGAATCTTCGGGCATTGGGCCTCTAGTATAAAATAATATCAATTACGATGCTCCCTTGTTCTCATCTCAAATACATATGCAGGGTTAAAGAAGCCAGGAACTTCATGATGCCTTTTATGCTTTTCCACAATCTCATTAGTTAAAAGCATAGAAGTCAAAGTAAAGTTTAGAAGTTCTCACACCTGTTTTTTTTTAATTAAATTTCTATTGTTGAAAGTATTATGTATGCCCCCTTTTCCCCCCATTGACCCCTTTTAGCCCATCTCCACCCCCCTCCCCAGGCTCACCACCCTAATACCTGTGTCCATGGGTCATGCATATATGCATACACATTCTTTGTATGATCTCTTTCCACCCACTCACCCACCCTCCCCCACCTTCCCTCTGAGATTCCACAGTCTGTTCTATGCTTCTATGTCTCTGGATCTATTTTGTTCATCAGTTATACCTGTTCTTATAATAAGAAAAATCTGGACCAACTGAAAAGCAGTGAGTTTTCTTCCACTCATCAGAGAACT
Source organism: Murina feae (assembly GCA_004026665.1). Lineage (NCBI taxonomy): Eukaryota > Metazoa > Chordata > Mammalia > Chiroptera > Vespertilionidae > Murina > Murina feae. The sequence continues at coordinate 23,545 of PVJC01011268.1, forward strand.
AATACTTCAGGGCAAACTGCCACACAAATGTCTCAAGACAGATCCATCTAGAGAGTTAATCGGAGGTCTGGTTAGCTGGAGTAATGTGTGCTGGAATGGTAAACCAGTAAGACAACTTCAATGGTAATTTTGATGAACACATGACGGCTGAGTGTGAATGAGACAGGAACTCCTGAGGCCACAGTTTGGAGAGTTCCCACGCTTTGGTGATACCACTAAGGTTCTCATGTGGAAGTCTGAGAAATATACCTTCATGGCTCCAGGAGGAGGAGAAGATTAATCCCTGAGAAATAAGACCAGAATATTCTCCATAACAAAGACTTACTGTCCAAAAGAAAAGACTTTGCCAAAGCTTTACCTCACCTAGAGGAAAGGAATTTTTTCCATCCCAGCCTCTTCTGCTGGTTTTGTCTCATCCAATCAAAAAATAAATTGGACACACTGAAGTCAGGGGAGGGAGGAGAGAATCGAGGGAAAGGGGGTGGGCTATCATCAGAGAAACACTCATGAAATTTACAGCCTAGAGTTCAAGACTGACATTTATACATTAGATTTCCCTTCCTCTATCCCCTAATACTATATCAACAGTATAAGAACAGTGGGTTAGAGTTGAAAGAGGCAGTCTCTCTCTCATAAGGAATAATTAGGAAAGTCCAAAGTCGAGAAGGTGGCAAAAACAATGACACTCAATGATTTAAACTGGTGGTGCTTAAAGCTACAGAAAACATGACACAGCCCCCTCTTACCATAATTAACATAAATCCTGACACTGGAGGCCTATTTACCTCAATTTCTATTACCCAAAATATGTCTGTCTTTCAAAAAATTATTAGGAAAGAAATAAAAGGAATTAAAAAAAAGAAAAAGATGATTAGGCATGCCAAAAAAGCAAGAGAAAACACAATCTGAAAAGAAAAATGAAATGTCAACACCAGGTTCTGATATTACAAAGATGTTTAAAATATCAGGCAGATCACTAATAATAATTATGTTTATTAACACATTAAGGCTTCTAATGGGAAATATATCTATACAACATGCAAGAACAGGTAGGAATGTAAGCAGAGAGAGAGAAGGTCTGAGAGAGAATTGAAAGAAAATGCTAGAAATCAGAAACATTGTAATAAAAGTGAATGTTGCCTTGAATGGGCTCATGAGTAGAGTCATCGTGGCTGAGGACAGAATCAGTAAATTTGATGATAAGTTAATAGTCTAAAGCTGTGAAGCAAATAGAAAAAAATACAGGAGAGAGTGGTAAAATGTAAGGGGTGCAACACATGCCCCATGGGAGCAAGGACCGGGTTTGTCCTGCTCACAAAAGGAACTCCACAAATTAGATTAAGTGCATATGTTTGTTCATAGGCAGATATGAAGTAAATGAATGCATAGCTAAATGGATAAACCACAGCCTTTAGTGTATCCCATGATTCACATGGCTTAACACGTTAACACTTTTATTTTGCCTTAAGGAGAATAATGGCTGTGAAAAGGCAGAAGAGCGAAAGGGTGGGAGCATTACATGGAGAAGCCTTTTTCTTCAATCACTAAGTGAAAGGGATTGCTTCACCCTCTTAAAACAGAAACCTCACCCTGGCTGGTGTGGCTCAGTTGGTTGAGCATCATCACATGCATCTGAAGGTCTCTGACTCAATTCCTGGTCACGGCACATACCCTGGTTCTGGGCTCGATCCCCAGTAAGGGGCATGCAGTAGGTAGACTATCCATACTTCTCTCTCACACTGATATTTTTTTCTCTCTCTCTCTCCCTCTCCTTTCTTCTTTCTCTCTCTAAAATAAATAAAATAAATAAATAAAAACAATCTCCCAAGTGCAGATGCAACATTGGTATGAATCAGGCCTCAGTTTTTAAAGACAAGAAAGGTCCAAGGTCTTCAGTTCTTGTTCTCCAAGGACCCTTGGCAACAGCATATATGATAAATCAGAGTCACTGAATGTGACCTGCTATTATCTATAGAGCTGTTTATTGACTCAACCACAATAAAACCATTTCATAAAGAAAAGTGACATTAGCCCTGGTCAGTGTAAGTGTGGCTCAGTTGGTTGGGCATCGTCCTGTGCACCCAAAGTTGCTGGTTCATTTCCTGGTCAAGTCACATGCCTGGGTTATAGGTGATCTCCATGGGGGGTGTGCAGGAGGCAGCCGATAGATGTTTCACTCTCACAACGATGTTTCTCTCTTCTCCATTTCTCTCTCTCTCTAATAATCAATAGACCATTCTGTAAAACAGAAAAGTGACATTAAATCCAAATTTCTAACTCTGCAGGGCCTAGGCATATTGAGGAGAAATATTCCGCTTTGGTTTCCGTTGCATGCTATGGAAATCCGACTGATGATTGCAATGTTGCTTATTTCCATGAAGAGAAACTCAGGTCCACACTCTCTCTCTACTCTTACTCTTTCAGGATCTAAGTAACCATGACAGCATCCATTCATCCTCAGCGACTTTAAGAGGATTTAAGGTTAGGGTTAAGGAGAAAACCCAGATGTTGGTCTAGGAGAAGTTAGAATTACACAAGGAAGAAAATAAGACCTATTTAAAAAAGAGATGGTTTTTGGTGAAATGTAACAAATTTTATATTCATAAGAGGTAATATTTTAGTTTATATTTCTGGAGAATTTTCAACAAACTCTCCTGCTGAAAAGCAATACTCTAGAGGTTACAGATCAATCAGTATTTATTGATTCTCAGGAATCAGGGCTATGATATTAGATCTAACATGAGTTCATGGGGGTGGTGTTGAAAACATGACTTTAATAGTGAACAGAATCACAGTGTTCAGGTAATAAGGAGAATAATTAAGTTTTTAGCATGCCCTGGACACACTGAAAATTTTATTAAGAGTTGTATTCAAATACAATAAATTTATGGCCTCAAATGTAACTTTTTACATTGTATGTTGAACTTTTACTCTACGCATGATTTTGTAATACTTAAATTTAAGTAGTAAAAATAGTACATTGTCAAAAAGAAAAATTAGTTTAAGTGCTATATTTTACTTCTGCATTCTAAAGTATGGTCATAGTAGCCAGTGGACAGCAGCCATTTAAAAAGCACAGTTTGTGAATTCATAGGAAAGCAGAGATACAGTATCATAAATATATTCCTTCCTGGAATTAGGCATGATTATCATAGGACAGTTGATGAGATTTGCATATAAATTGATAATTGGTGAATTGTTACTTTCCAATTGTTTATATTTCATTTATTCTGAGCAAAGGAATATGGTGAAGGGAAATAATATTTTAAAGCAAATCTTATATTTTTTTTTCAGGAGAACAGATTCACATAATCTTGCCTCTGAAATATATATAGTACAATATCATATCAAATAAGAAAAACTTTGAACGCCACTGAAATACAGACAGAAGATAAATGTCCACATTCAAAATAGCTATTACTGACATATATCATCTATGGGTTTAATATTTATTGAGCCTTAAGAAGATTATACATACAAACCTAAAATGACCTGTATACTTTAAAGTTCTCAGATCTTTCACCAGTTATTTTACACACACACACACACACACACACACACAGTATATTGCTTGCTTTAATAGAGTAAGGAACAGTTTTCTTCACCACATGTGCAAAACTGGAGGATCACCTTTCACAGAACATTCTAGAAGTTATTTGAAAACATAATAACTTTGTATAGAGAGATTGATGGTTTCCATTATTTACACATTTTGAGAGCCAGATACATTCTTTTTTCCCTATATTATTTGTGTAAGATAGCTCAGTCTCCCAGATCTTGAAAGTTAAAAAACTATGAAAAAATGCCTGCCTTCCCTCCACTATAGATTTAAAAACTTAGAGTAAATATAGTAATTTGTAAAAAGTTGGAGACCCAAAGTTCAAAGTACCTTATGTTAGCATTTGAACTCCCTGCTGAGTAATAATGGCGACGTAAGAGAAGGATGAACTCTCACATCCATGCATGCCGCATTTTTGAACCCAATATTCTCCCCAGGTAGTGCATGATAGTACATATGGAATTAGCTTCACACTGGGAAAGCTAGGAGGTTTTCTGTACCAATAACTAGACATCTAGTTGGAAATCCTCCGGCTAGACTCTGAGTTTGGGATACAGAAGTTCTTCTTAGAGAATACATATTTCTATGCTTTCGGTGACTAGATATTCTAAAACTGGACTGGTTTCCAATATGTCACAAAGCATTTTTTTTCCAGGTGTATTTTTAATTAAATTCCGTTTTCTCTAAAAGCTGAGAGGGAAATGTTTTTTGAAACTATATATGGCTACCATAGTATTGTATAGCTAAAATGCACCATTTAAATCAATTATACCACTTATATTTCTCTCCTTCAAAAAAGTTCAGTTTCAGTTCTGTGACAAATATTTCAAAATAAATAATGAATTCAATGAAATGTATAACTTTATGGACTGCCTTTTTTAATTATTAAATTTAATGTTACATTTCATAAATTTAAAGTGTATAGCAAGTTACTTTGATACATTTGTATATTGCCATATGATTACCATTGAAGCAATATTTGTCACATAATATTGTAGTACAATATTATTACCTACTAGAGGCCCGGTGTATGAATTTGTGCACCGGTAAGGTACCTTGGCCTGGCCTGCGGGATTGGGCTGAAACCAGCTCTCTGATATCCCTTGAGGGGTTCCAGATTGCAAGGGGGCGCAGGCCAGGCTGAAGGATCCCACCAGTGCACTATTTGGGCCAGAGAGGGATGTGTGAAGTTCACCAGCCAGGGAGGAACCATGTCTGGCCTGATCAGTCCCAATCAGCTGGACCCCAACAGCAAGCTAACCTACCAGTCAGAGTGTCTGCCCCTGGTGGTCAGTGCATGTCATAGCAACTGGTTGGCCAGTTGACTGTCTGCTGTCTGGTGGTCAGTGCACGTGATAGTGAGCGGTTGAGCAGCCTTAGCATATCGTTAGCATATTACGCTTTGATTGGTCGAATGGATGGCCAGACACTTAGCATATTAGGCTTTTATTATGTAGGATGTTCATTATACTGTGCTTTGGAGCTCTAGGGCTTATTTGCTAGTACTTACAAGAAAATACAGAATGTTTCATAAATTTGTATGTCATGTATGTGCAGGGGCCATGCTAAACTTCTCTGTTATTATTCCAAGTTTAGTACATGTGCTACCAAAATAAGCACTTGATATATTCTTTTGAGTTATTGTAAATATAGTAAACTTTAATTATTACAAATGTCTGTTCCATGAGCAGCTAAAATATTAAAGTCAAGGTAGTGGGTTACATAACTATTATAAAAATATAAATTATTTATTTTCCCTTAATTCAGAAACATTCAAATAACAAGAGATAACCATAAGAATTTTTATAGAATGCAGAGAGGATATTTTGTAGAAAGAAAACTAATAACATGTTTTTCATACAAGATTATTTTTTGAAAATATTCATTCTCTAACCATTTCTTACAAGAGCAAAGTCACACTCCCTACTCTTTGATTCTGGGCCTGAGCACATGACTCATTTTGACTAAAGGGATGTTGGCTGATGTAACATAAGTGAGAGATGCTCTCTTAAATTTCTGCTACAACCATGAGAAAGTCATACACAGTGTGACTGCTGGTCCCAGTAGGAAAATTGAAACTTTTGGGGCAGAAATAATTGCTCCTATATTTCCTCAACTTTGATCAGCTCTGAATAAATGACAATGGTTTAACACAATGACTTCTAACTTTTTTTTTACCACCTTTTAAAGGCAATACTTAACTAATTGCTTGAATTTAAGACACATTAAAATACTCACTTTTTTTTTACAGGGTCTTAACACATTAGATTTCTATAGCCTAGCATTTTCATGCTTTTCAAAGCTTACCTTTCATGGTCCTCTTCAAATGTCACATTTCTCCGAAAACAGCCTCCTATCAAAATTTACTTATCAAAATTTACTTAAATTTGTTTCCCAGAATACAGCCTTTTTATTGTTTTACAACACTGAGAGATTATACCTTGTGTTATAACTATCTGTGTATTCTTCATACATCTGCTACTGGAATACACCTGTGAAGCATGACTTGTGGCATACTTATCTCACTAGATATTGCTTATTGTGCATATTTCATTTATATCTCTGTAATGAAGAAATCTGTTTATCAAATAATGTATTTGGGAATTCTAATAAAAATAAAAATACTTGTTCCTTTATTAGAGGTATTGGATAAAGAAGTAGATAAGTTTTTATTGGAACAAGTATTAATATAACTTACACACATTACAAACCAGTTTTAGAATCATTGGCTTGCAGAATTGAGGATTCTTTAGGTGTTTGTTTTTTTTTGTGGCTTGTGTCAACATCAGTATTTTCCTTTTATTATGAAGGAAACCTCTGTTCTAATCCTACTATTAAGGAGATGTCTTCTTCAATTTCTTTAAAATGAATAGAAGAGTATTTTCTTGATGTACTGATGCTCTTCTCCTGGTAACAAAACTGAATAATTTAGACTGAGAACATTAAAATACCTTAAACTATATTTTCTGCCCCAACCTTTATTCCACAAGGAGTCTTGATGCATTCTAAATATATTTAAATGAGCAATGGCATTTAGGACCCAAAATCTGGGCTCCAGTTATATTTATTATTACTGGGGTGCCATTACTTCCCAGACTTCTCATTGCACAGAGCTAGCGAATACATGAACACTAATCCCTGCAAATAAACATTTCGATGTGTCTGCATCTAATTATTTATGCATATATGCAATGTATTTTGTGAATGACCTAACTATATGAATGACCTAATATATATATGCTAATAAGTTAAACTTTATTTGAATACCACAGACAAATTGCCTTTTTTTTAAATAATGTTTTTTCTTTATTGATTAAGGTATTACATATGTGTCCTTATTGCCCCATAGTATTTATAAATCCTTTCTCCAACAGTGAGAAACCTGGCTCTTGTTAACTACAATATATTCACTTGTTGATTACTATAGTATACATCCAAAGATGTTTCAGAATTGCTACCCATATCTCTGCGTGAAACATACTTGTTACATACATATGTTTGTTTTTTGTCCTTGACAATATCCAGTCAAAGTACTATTTTCTGAAATTACTTACAATAGTTCTTTTCTTGGCACCCATTAGCATGCTTAGAGAGTTAGGGTTATTTATTTGTGTTTATATACCACTTAGAGTTTTCCCACATCATGGAAGATTTTAATTGTTGATTTGTCTTTGAAATATATGAAATCTAATCTAATAAAAGAGTAATATTGAAATTGACCATTTCTCCGGGACACCTAAGCCATGCCCACCAGCCAATCAGAGCGGCTGTATGCAACTTAACCCAGCCAAGATGGAGGCCGGCAGTCATGGAGCTAGAGTAAACAACAGGCTTCTGTTGCACCAGGAATAAATTGCATGCCTAGGCCGGATGGACCTCTCTCTGCTCAAGGCAACATAGTTGCAATTATAGAAGCCATGGAGCTGAACCAAACAGGAGGCTTCCATTGCACCAGCAATGGAAGAAACTGCCTGCCTAGGCCAGCTGGGCCTCTACTAAGGCAACATTCTTTCAATTATATAAGCTACGGAGCTGAAGCCAATAGGAGGCTGCATTACCTGCCTAGGCTTCGGCTTAAAGCAACAGTGAATCAATTATAGAAGATAAATAAATCTGCTTCCAGAAACCTGCTTCCAGACAGCCTTGCTGGGTCTTTGGGTCAATGGGAGCTGTGGGCAGCCTGAAAACGGCCCTCAGCCCCACAACCAGACTTCCCAGACACCCCAGTAGGGACTCGAACCTTGAAGGGACTGTGGGCAGCCTAAAAACAGTCCTCAGCCCCTCACTCAGGCTGGCCACATCCCATTGAGGTGAGGGTCCACACTGGGGGGCTTGGCCAGCCTACAAACAGCCATCAGCCCCTCACCCAGGCTGCCCAGGCATACCAGCAGGTGGACATCCCCCGAGGGGTCCCAGACTGCAAGAGGGCACAGGCCAGGCTGAAGGACCTCCCGAGTGCACAAATTTTTGTGCACTGGGCTCCTAGTATTACCATAATTCTAGCAGTTTGAATATGCAAAAGATAATGAGAAATGTCACATCTTTCTAATCTCTGCTATGTTATTAACAATACTTCTTTCCATTTCTTTTCTACATATGCCTGGCAAAAAAACCCCAAACTCTTTTGTTTCTGGTTTATCTTTTCTTCAAAACTAAAAAATAAAGTCATGCTCACAAAAAGATGCAGTCTTAGTATAAAACATCCATCATACTGATGTAAGGACTTCCTACATGACCAACAAAATAAATATAATAGTACTTGCTTATAACCCAGAGAATAAAAATAATAGTGAATCCATAAATATGTATATAAATACACATCTTAATAACATACTTTCATCACAAAGAAAAGACAATAACATTACAGTGGAGAAACCAGGAAGGTCAACATTATCAGTACTAAGACAGCAGATTATGGTCCTGTCTTGTGATACTTTAAGAACTCAGCATTAGCTTCATGATATTATCGACAAAAATACATATTTTCAGTCTAGTCATGAAGATGCCTCAGACTCAGCCAACTTACATTGGGCAAAGTAAATTATTAATATTCTCTGAAAGTGTCAAAGTCATGAAAGACAAGGATAGTCTGAAGAACTGTTATAGACTAAAAGAGACAGGAAAAAAACACTAAATAGAATGTGTGATGCTAGATTTGACCTTGAAACAAAAAGAGAACATTACTGGAAAAACTGATAAAATTGGAATAAATTGTGTGTAGTTCATAGTAATATGCCAATGTTAATTTCTTGGTTCCAACAATTTCATTACAGTTCTGTGAAATGGATATAATAGAGAAAGCTGTGAGAGGGATATATACAAACTCTTTGCACAATTGTTCAACTATCCTTTAATTCTAAAGTTAGTTTGGGAAATTTTAAAATATATCTAATTATCTGGGATTCAAATATTTTTTATGAACAATGATCAAAACTGTGGGGAACTTTAAATATCTGTCATGCCAAAATTTGGAATGAAATCTAGCTCTCCCAATTTCAAGTTTGATAACCTTTCCTTTTAATACTCTATGTTCTTCTAAATCTTATGGGGATATTTTTACCCAAAGTACAATTGATGTTGTAATTCATTGATCCCAAAGTCTATTGTTAGGCATTATAAAATATGAAACTCAATTTTTAAAATGCCTCACATGCCCTCTTCTTGACTCTGCTAAAACAATCCACAAACTCATCCACCTAATTTTATGGTATTCAATTAGTTACTCTCTATGAAAGAGATGAGAAACCAAAGATTTCTCTAAGAAGGCAGTAGGCTATCTTTTGTTTATAGATCTTAGAGTTGGAGAATAGAGAAAAAGCATTTAGAATATTTTAAAATTCTTTCCTATCCTAAGCTTGTTCTTAAACTTGGTTGCTTCAAATTATTACTGCATTTTTATAATAACCTTTGTAATTCTTTGGGGACATTAAAAGTAATTCTGAATGAGATAATATAAAAATCTAATCAATGGAGAGCAAATAGCAGTTACCAGTATATACAGTATTTCCCCCTGATCTCCAAAGTTAGTATTATCGTTCTTTAAATTAGAGTTCAAATCATACTTCTGGATGTTACATTATTAAATATTACTATCAGTAATTACTGGATATTCTCATTTATTTTGCTCTTTGATTTGGCTGCATTTTTCAGAGCTACCTTCTTATCTGACCGGTAGGTTGTTATTGAAATGCCACCAGCACTTGTTAAGATATAGAAAATTAAGCTCACACATTTACATGCTGAATTTTTTTTAAATAAAATTTTAAAACATATCCTCAGGTGAGGATTAATTTTTTTTAAATATATTTTATTGATTTTTCACAGAGAGGAAGAGAGAGGGATAGAGACTTGGAAACATCGATGAGAGAGAAACATTGATCAGCTGCCTTCTGATGTGCCCACAACCAAGGTACATGCCCTTGACCGGAATTGAACCTGGGACCCTTCAGTCCACCGGTTAGGGCTACATGCTGGATTTTATAGATGGTTCTATAGTAATATTGCTACTGTTATTGAATTCTTGAACTTTTATAGCCATTCATAAAAATAATATTATATAACTGTGTAACATAGAAATTAATAAATGGTAATAATGAAACATCGTTATATGGGGATTTATCAGTAAAAGACAGTTTTTATTATATTAAAATTCTCAGTCTGGAAATATTAGGCTAAAATTCCAAGTTTACATTATTTTCCTGAATCTTGCACTATAGTATCTGTAACGTCATCATTTAAGTAATTGATTTTGCATGAGCTTTATTCACATTTTGATTAGCTAATTGAGAAGATTATAATTGTCATTTTAATCTAAAACTTAGTGAAGTTACTTCTAAGAGAGATCCTGGACAGAAACACATAGAGAAGAGTCCATTAAAACAGCACAATACTTTAAAGATCCCACAGAGCGGAACTCAACAGGAGCTCTTGGTAATGCAAACCCTGAGGACATCCTTATTAGTCTGCCCACCAAGTGGACTGTGAGTGTGTTGTCAACTCTGTGGGTTAGCAATAGCCTATAATTCAAAGTTAGTATAAAGTCACTCCAGACATTTAAAATGCAATCACCTGCCCTTTGCTGGCATTTAAAATAGAATGAGCCAGTGTGAAGTTGGGAAGGTAAACTTGAGGCTCTCTGAAGTGATACATGAAGTCATGTGGTTTTTACTGCCAAGGTTAGTTAAATAGGAACCTTTTACTCTATTAAACATTTTCACTTTTGGGGGTGGTAGAGATGAGGATCATAATATATAATCAAATATTTATTGAGTGTTTATAGTACTTGGTTTCCAGATGTAAGAAAGTAGAAAAGGATTTCCTGCCTAAACTAAAATATTCTCCAAAAGAGTAATTACTAGCCCTGGTCGGTTTGGCTCAGTGCGTAGAGCACTGGCGGGTGGACTGAAGGGTCCCAGTTTGATTCCAGTCAAGGGCACTTGCCTTGGTTACAGGCTCCACCCTGGCCCTGGTCTGGGGACCTGAGGGCGGCAACCAACTGATGTGTCTCTGACATCAATGTTTCTCTCCCCTTTCCTTCCACTCTCTCTAAAAATCAATGAAAAAATATCCTCAGGTGAAGATTAACAAGTACACAAAAAGAATAATTACTGAATAGCTGGTGTAGGTGATGATGATAAAATATAGGGTGTGGCAAAAGTAGGTATACAGTTTATAATCGTATTATTATTAAATAATTATTGCATTATTTTCCATATGAATCAGAGTAAACATACATTTGCCATAACCTGCATTTTAAATTTAAATATAAAGAAATGCAACTAACAGAAGGAATACATTTGGAGATAATGTGCTTCTCAGAGTTCAGAATAGTTAGCCTCTGAAGACTCGTGCCCCATTCTTGTCCTCAAATTCAACTTCATCCTGTCTTCCTGAGTTAAGGAGTATTATCAGCATTTTAATGACACCACTGCACTAACTTCTTACATAGATTAAGAAGATGGAAACCAAACTAAGCTTTCTTTCAGTTTGCTTCCATGTGCACCATTGATAGCAAAATTTCTAAAATAGTCACATGGAATTCAAGTTGACTGTATTTTAGAGACCAATCCCACATCTACTTATTCTTTTTATTCTCTAGATAATTTGTTGGGAATCTTGGAAATCATAAGTAGACCTAGGTTTTTCAAATTACCCTATTACTTTAGAAGCCTATACATTCAAGTTCTCCATCTTCCATCATAGAAAATTACTGTAATATATTAAATCTCATAAGATATGTATCACATAGGATTTTCTAGTACAATTAACATAAAACCCACATGCTCTTAAAGGGAAACAATTACAGAAATCAGACATCAGAGCCACTAGACAAGGCAATAGGCCACAGTCCAGCTTCATTTACAAAATGGAAGTTCAGGGACTGCTAGAATCACATAAACATTGCATTCTATCATTGCTATTGTGTAAGATGCTGGATAGTTATGGAAACAAGATTAGTGACTGGTGAATTATATGATGCTTCCTATTATCATCACACCCAAACATGATATGCATGTTTTTTAAGCCTCACAATACTTTGGTGTTGATTTTACCTCCACTTCCACCTTGGCCTTTTTTATTCTTAATTTATAGTGTTTTTAAAAGTAAGAAAAAAATAGCATTGTTAAAAACAGATTTGACTTTAGTCTAGCATCATTAGAAATGCAATTTATTTTATACAGATTCTTGCATTCTTGCTATGATTATCATGCATAAAATTTGAGTTTTAATAGCTATACTTTTATTCAATAAATGGTGTTGGGGAAAGTGGAAATCTACATGCAAAAGAATAAAACTATTCTGTTGTTTTTTCCATTTATGAAAATTAACTCAAAATGGACCAAAGACCTAAATTTAAGACCTAAAACAATAAATTACATAGAAAGAAACATAGGTACTAAACTCATGGACCTTGGTCTTAGAGAAAATTGTATGAATTTGACCCCAAAGGCAAGGGAAGTAAAGACAAAAAAATAAATGAATGGTACTATATCAAACTAAAAAGCTTTTGTACAGCAAAAGAAACTGCCACAGAAACAAACAAGCAACCCACAGAATGGTAGAAGATATTTGAAAACAACAGTTCTGACAAGGGGTTAATATACAAGCTATATAAAGAATTTATATAATATTATACAAAACAAATAAATAATACAATTAAAAGTGTGCAGTGGGTCTGAACAGACACATCTAAGAAGAGATGCAAATGGCCAACAGATTTATGAAAACACTAGAGGCCCAGTGCATGAATTCATGCATGGGTGGGGTCTGGTCAGCCCACTCCAATTGGGCATATCAGGCCTGGCCAGCCAGGGAGGAGGGGCCAGGGGTGGATGACCAGCCAGCCCCAACCCCTGGTTGAACTCCCAGTCAAGGGGACAATTTGCATATTAGCCTTTTATTATATAGGATGATCAACTTACAATGAGTTACCACCTCATACCTATTAGAATGACTATTATCAACAAGACAGGCCATAACAAGCACTGAGGAGGTTGCAGAGGTTATATTCACTGCTGGTAGGAATGTAAACTACTACAGCCACTATGGAAAACAGGAGGGTGAGTCCTCAAAACCCTGAAAATACAGTTACCATATGACCCAGCAACAACTCTTCTGCGTACCTACCCTCCAAATTTGAAAACATTTATTCACAAAGATATATGCACCCCTATGTTCATTGCAGCAATGTTCACAGTGGCCAAGACATGGACAAAACTGAAGTATTATTGGATAGATTATTAGATAAATGGAATACTACTCAGCCATAAGAAGAGATGAAATACTGTCATTTAAAACAGCATGGATGGAACTTTGGAATATCATTCTAAGAGAAGTAGGTCAGATAGGGAAAATTGAGAACCATATGATTTCACTCATATGGGGGTTATAAAACTAAAAGCAAGAAATGAACAAACGAAAAACACAGACAAAACCTCATAGATACAGGCAACAGTATGGTGGTTACTGGGAGGAAGGGGGAGGAGTTAATGCAAGGTACATTTGGTCAAATTTGTGGTGATGGAAGATTGGACTTTGAGTGACAGGCACACAACGCAAGATACAGATCATGTGTCACAGAAATATATACTTGAAATCTATATGTTATTAATCAATGTCACTCCAACAAATTTAATTTTGGAAAAGAAAGAAAATGATTGACTAACGCCTTGGAAGTTGTGGTAGGTGCTTTCCTTATTTCTTTGAGTTTTCTCAAGAACCTTTTGATTCTTTTTATGCATAATGAAACACAATATTTTAGATGTGATGCCACACAGGTAATAAAGTCTGGAAGATTTAAAGCCACATCTTACTGAATGGTACCCTGTGCCTTTCAATATTTCATCAGTGTGTATAAAATTATGAGAAATTAGATAAGCAATTAGATGAGTATTCACAACCCTTAATTTTGGTTCTTGAAGTCTCAAAGGAAACATTTGTTGGCAAACCTTCCTTTTCCTTCTCAATTCTTAAGAAACCATTCACATTTTACTTGCAGTACTGCCTGCTGGACCCTCTCTCTACAGCTTTGTGTTAATCAGTAGGTGGATGATAAAGTGCTTTTTCTTTACAAGAAAAGCCCAGTTTCTGGGCTAGCATTTTCATTGTTCTACAAAAAGTCTAAAGCAGTGGTCCCAATTCATATTGCCTGACACATTTTTGAGAATTCCTTTCTAGCTAAGTGAACAATTGCCTAACTTCTAGTGGGGCATGAGATGAAGTTGTCAGGGAAGCTGGAGTTCACATGACCATGCAGTTTAAATGGCTGGTCCATACAATGCCGCTCTTCCTTCTATTTCAATTTGCAGAACAGAAGCTTCTTTGAGAAGTTGGTTCCCATCTATCATTTTATTATGAGCCATCACTGTTGTTACCCCATAAAAAATAAATATATGGTAGAATTTAAAAGGTTACATCACATCCTACTGAGTCAAAAATGTACTGGTTTGTTGGTTTCTGAAATGGCAACAAAGGGGCTAAATTATTTGAACTATCTTTAACAAACAACTCTCCCAAGGTTAAAATGTAATAATATGCTTTTTAAGGCTAATCTATGTAGATTAGAAACAACGAAGGCAACTTCATGATTATTTTACCTTTTTCTTTTTTTGTAATGCACAGTTGTAGGGAATAAGTCCCAACAGTTACATGTTAGGTTTTAAGAAATGTCCTAAACTTAAACATAAGACCCAGACATAGAAGTATATTACCAATTTAGATGTAGTCCAGCTTGAGAGAGGAAATTCTTGGAAACCCAGATTATGCTTCAGATAACACATGCATTCTGAATATCTCTTTGTAGATTATTGCATTGGCATTCAGACATTTTAGGATTGACCTAGTTGACAGTTGGAAGTGATAATATTTCAGTATCCAGAGTTTAATTACTGTTAGGAAAGAAGATGCCTTGGAGAGATTCCATATGTCAATTTAATTCAGAAATAGGTTTGGACAAGTGGATAAACACAGAAAGTCTTCCCAAATGATTGGGGAGACTCTTAGAGAATGATTGTCAGTGGTAGGCATTATGCTGTTTAGTGTCTTGTCTCATGTGAGAATGAATCCTTTTTGAATTGAAATGACTACCCCACTTGTCTCTCATCAAACTAACTATCTCTGATGAATTTCCATCATTTATTTCTTCACACAGCACCCACTTTTAGAAACAGCAAGCACATTTTTCTTCATGAAATTATCCATTCTCTGCAGAAAATTGTTGTCAGTCATGATATTGTTGTCAGTCAGATCCTTCTGCCAAGGATCTTATATGTAGTCCTAGCTTCAAAGACTAGAAAAAAGTGACACATAGAATCAGGTATAAAGTTGTTTTTACTTTGGTTTATCACTGGACCAGCAAAAATGCAGTGCAACTATTATTTAAAAGATCAAAGATATAATTGAGTTGACCATATTCCATTTCTCACCACTTCTTCATTTTTATCAGTTTTGATCACCAACTACCATATTCACCTTCTCTGGTGTGAGGAGTGAACATTTGGTCAAGGTGAAATTAGTGTAATGTTTTCCATCTAGAATCTTAAAATGAACTAACAAAAACTGGTTCATTCTGGAGCTAATATTCTAGTGTCCTGTAGAAACTATCCTTTTATTCCTATTACCTATGTCCTTCTATTCTGTGGTCTAGCTTATATTCCTCATATTCTTATAATAAATATTAGATGTTTTTCTTTCTTAAATTTTTATTGTTGTTGTTGATTTACAAGCCCTAAGCCATAATCCCTTTAATCCCATATACCAGGTCACAAATATAATTTTGTGTTTACTCCAAACTGGAACATCATGATGTATTTAAATCTAAAATATCCCTGAGGAAACATACCACCTTGGTATTTGTCAGTTGACCATCCTTTACATTACATCATCATTTCTTTCTCTGATCCAGTTATTATGCTTTTGAAAATAATCAGTTACCATTCACAAAATAAATTTTGGTAATAACAATTTTAGTATGAACTCTGAATTGCTTGGCTTGCAGATGGGAGTCAGGCTCAAGTCTTTCGCTCTAAAAAATTAGGCAACCTTGGGAGAAGCAGTCCCTCCAGTGCCAGTTAGGCCTGCGTGTCAGGGCATCAACATTACAAAAAATAGACATGCCTAATACACTTAGTCATAATTCTTTTAAAAATCTACACATTTTAATTCATTATTTTGATTCACCGCATCATTATTTACCAATCCAAGAACTTACTTGAGTGGCATTAGGAGTGCTTTTCCTTCCAGAAATCTTGTTGGCTTCTTCCTATGAGATAACACCAGTTAAATCATGCAGTGGACCTCCTTTTTATTGTCTCTCTGGCTGGCAAGCATAGGCATTCACATCTGTTTGCAACTTCCTGAGAACATTCTGGACCCTATGTAGTAGGAAGTATGGAACAGTAGAATATTATCTCGTTAGAATTTAGGAATAACAAATTTAGTATTATTTTGAACAATATAAGACTTTATTTTAGTTTGCCTCACATGTACTAGATGTCAGCTTATTTTAATGGCTTATTCAAATTCATCTTTTTGTTGTTGCTGTTGGTTAGTTTGCATGTCATAAATTATCTTGTTTTTTAGAGTCTTTTCAACATATATTTTAAGATTTTGTTCTCTCATCAGTTATATTTTTCCCCTGTTTATTCTTTCTTTCTTTTTAAAGAAACTACTAGTATTGCTAATAAAATAAGAACCTCAATTATTATGTTTCACAAACACATCTTCTGGTTTCTTTGTTTTTTTCTTTGTTAATGGTATTTTATAAAATATTTTTATAACAATCTTATAGAATATAATTATTCAGACTTTTACTTTATAGTCTTCTGGTTTTAGGCCAAGCTTACAAAGGCTGACTATACTTTAAATTTTAAACTTATTAAGTGAGCTTTCTTCTAATAATTTATGTTTTCATATTATATTTTCAATATAAATCTTTTAGCCACCTGAAATTTATGTTGGTATTTAAATGTCATCTTAATCATCTAGTAAAATATTGTATATCTTTGGGACTGTTTAGACTCTTTCTGTTCTCTCTACTAACAATCTTTTTCTTTTTTGTCAATAATAATAAATATTTTAACAACTGGTAGTTAATCAGTCCTTTTTTACTCTATTATTTTCTTTTATCCTGATTCTTCTTATGTACTTAATTCCCAGACAAAGTTTAGTATAATTTTGTAACTTTCCAAGGAAAAAATAAAAGGTTATTTAATTGGGATTATGTCCAAAATATTAGCAATTTTAGGAGAAGTGATATTCTTAAATGTGTTTTACTTTATACCATAAACATTACTTAAATATTGCTTTTCAATTCTGATGGGAAGTGATAGGATATCTCCACCAATGACCTCCATTTTCTGGTATGTACATATTTATGTAATTTCTTCTCTTATATGGATGGGACCTATGACTTACTTCAGATTAATAGCATATTTCACAGGTAAGGAAATGGCTCTTCTATTATGATGCTTCATAAGATAATAATTTTCATCTTGCTAGAGGATTCTCCCCCTTACTGTCTTTAATAAAATTAATTATTATGTGTAATACTCTATCTGGAGGCCAAATATGGCAAAGAACTGAGTGTTACCTCTGACTAATAGCCAAAAAGAAACTGAAGCCTTTAGTTCAACAGCCCAAAAGGGGTTGAATTCTGTCAAAACAAAGTGATTATGCAGAAAGATCCTTCTCCAGTTAAGCCTTGAGATGAGACTGCAACCCATGAAAAAATTTCGTTTACATGAAATATATAAATATGTAATGTATGAATGAATTTAATAAGCTAATACTTCCAGTTTTTAGATAGACATTTTTCAGCTATACTAATTGGCAAATTTCAGTCTTTTTCTATCTTTCTTAGACTTAGTATTTGAACGCTAGATTTGTTAATTTACAAAATAAATAAGCAAAGTTTTCTTCATTTCTTAAAAATCAGAAAGGATATATGCATCCCTATGTTCATAGCAGCACAATTCACCATAGCTAAGATCTGGAAACAGCCTAAGTGCCCATCAGCAGATGAATGGATTAGAAAACTGTGGTATATCTACACAATGGAATACTATGCTGCTGTAAAAAAAGAAGGAATTCTTACCATTTGCATCAGCATGGATGGAAATGGAGAGCATTATGCTAAGTGAAATAAGCCAATCAATGAAAGAAAAATACCACATGACCTCACTTATTTAT